>WEIU01012596.1:410595-447638 GCA_013389925.1 Aegithalos caudatus | reverse complement strand
ACTAAGAACAAATTATTCATACTTCTGTTCTCTCCATTATCCTGTTTTCAACTAAGCTGACCTCTTCTAGACCTTTCTGAAAACTTCCTTGAGAGCTGTTGAATAACAGCTCTTTACTGTC
The DNA here is from genome assembly GCA_013389925.1 of Aegithalos caudatus. NCBI lineage: Eukaryota > Metazoa > Chordata > Aves > Passeriformes > Aegithalidae > Aegithalos > Aegithalos caudatus. The sequence goes on along the minus strand of WEIU01012596.1, from coordinate 447,517 downwards.
AGGTATGAAGATACCCCAAAAGATGTGCTGGCACACAGATCAGCTGCCAGTCTGACATACTGCTTGATCAGGGAATATTACCAGTTTTAGTCTTGCTGAGTACAGACTTGGACTGAACATGTACCATAATTATCAAGTAAATGGCCTTTTCCCCTTTACATCTATGTAAAATTTTTCTTTTACAGGCAGGCACCAAAGACTGCAGAAGTCTTCAGCAACAGAAGGGAAATCAAAGCTATATTCTTGCCAGAGACAAGGAAGCAGCCTCACTGAAAAGCTAAAAGGACTGGAAATAGTGTCACATACACTGTTTTTTACACTCAGATAGATACTTATGATGCTTAAAGGTTTTAGGAGGTAGGTGGTATGTATCACCCAGGCTGCAAGCTTTCAAAGATTTTAATTAATTAGCCTGTGGTATGCTTTAGCTGGATAACCAGCTCCAGAACTACTCACAACCACTGCTGCCTTTAATGTCTTTCCTCACCTAAAAGGAAACATAGTTCTTTCAGTGTATAACTCTGTTCTAATTATTCAGCTATGAACCAGTCTCACTTCCAGTAATGTGAATGAAAAAAAAAATGAACTCCCTTACACTTAAAGACACCCCAAAACCCCTCAACTGACATATATATATATAATATCCCATTCCCAAAAGAACATCTAGTTTAGTTTGCATTTCCAGAACAAATGGAAAAATCCAGCATTTTACTTTAGGTAGATGGTTTGTACTGATGCTATCTTCAGCAAAAGCATGGGTTTGAAAATTACCATCACTGTCAAAGACACGCTGAGGATGAAAAATAATGTGAAATTACTTTTAATATTATTGAAAAAAAATCATATTATTAACATACATGAAGTCCCCCAAAATGGACTATTTCAATATGGAAAACTGAATAAAATTATCATATTTGTGTGTGTAGGCAGGCATGTGTACATTTATATATTTATAAGCACACACATATGAAAGTATATATTTTACCATATTTCATCAATTTGAAGGGAATGCCCAAATTTCCCAGTTTTTGGTATTTCCCACCAAAATTTTCCTTAAAGTATAGAACCGTAAGTTTAGTTTTCTAGCAACCAAAATTTGCTAAAAGTTCCCTGTCACGATTCTTTGTATGTAAAGCTGACTTCAAACTGCAAATACTTATACCTAGTTAACTAACAATTCTTCACACATTGTTAGATACACAGAAGAGGCTGGTTTTAAAAGAGAGGAAACCTTTCATCCAAGTGTAAATGAAAAGTCCTCAAACTGGACCTGCTGGACACGCTCAGTTCTTTGCTGGGGTATTACACCAGGTGTAACCACAAGCAGTAAGCAGTGTGCTAAAAATTATGAAGACACCTATTACACACAAAACATAGTCTGGTACTTAGCTGTAACAAGGTTCAGGATTGGAAAAAAACCCCAAAAAATAAATTAAAAAAAAATTCTTTCAACAGTTGAAGACCAATAAAAACAAAGAAAAAAGTGCTCAAGGAAATTTTTCTTTCTTCATGGAATTCTGCATATTATGCAGGATTCTCATTTGTACCTGGATGAAATAATTAATTATTAAACATTTTTAAGATCACAAGCTGCATTTTCAGAAAAAACACCCCAAACAATCAGCATTCCATTTTTGAAAAAAAAAAAAAAAATGTAGTGCAACATCAGAAAGCTAAACAAGATACCACATGCAAGAAATATTCACTAAGCAGAACAAAGCACATGAATATGTATTTTTAGAGAATCATAAAAAATTGAGTAGGAAAGCAAACTGACTATCAACAGACACCAAAACCTGATTTTTATCAGCCACAATGAATTGTCACTAAGAGGTTTTAGTGTTTCTCATAAAGCACACATAATAATGCTCCCTGGTGCATGACAGTATTTCCAAATTTGAAACACAAGCAGAAAGAGGAGTTAAAGGAAGTAACAGACACTTCAACTGCATTTTTAAAAGCAGATTATTATATTTTAGTCACATGAAGATAACAAATCTTGCTCTTTACAAATATGACAGATCATGCTAGATTTGTGTGACAAACAGAGAGGAGTTGGAGACAAAGGTAGATCTTACCACTAAGGGTGAAAATCTCAACTGCTCTGTGACTTTTTGGCCATGGAATCTTGTTAAACAGCTATAAAAGAAACAAATATTTGGAGGGAAAAAAAAAAAAAAGACTGAACAAAAAAACCCCAACCCACCTAGCAATGATCTCAACCATTTCTTAAGATAACAGTATTTTTTCAAAATTTTTAAGGAACCTTTTACATATTGTTTCATTAAATTATTTGATTTATTATATTACATTTCTAAAAAGGCAGTAGTTAATCTCATGAACTGGAATTCAATCAAGTCATATTAAAATGCATTTTTGTTCCCTAGGCATACATGCTATTCAAGATTCTGAAACCTGCATATCTCCCTGTCTCTTGGTTTGTAGCACTCTGAATCTGCTTCTTCTCAGCAATTGTTTTCTTTTCCTACTGACAAAAAGATGAACTATATGAAAGGCAGACCATACAGCAAGATATTCAGATCACAAACTGAGAGCACATATGTCTAAAAGATGTTGCTGGCATGCTCACAATTTGCTTTGATGACCCACCATTACTTCAATGCTACAATCATCCTGTGAACATGAAGATAGGAGCCAGTTTTCCACCTAATCATATAATTTCTTCTTTGGTGCAGCGTAAGAAAATCTCTCCATAGAGGGATTAGTGCAATTTCAAGCCATAACTAGATCCAAGCCCAGGTCACCAGTGCTGAATTAGACCTTAGAAGCTTAAGGATTAATAACTGCAGGACTTCAAGTACCTTATAATGTAAGCAGAGCACACAGTTATATTTCATTCACCATTTTCACTGACACCAACACAATTCTTCTGTCCCAGCACAAAGAGCCAAAGTTTTGATTAATATTAAGAATTGCTAGCTAAATGTTTTCATAGTAGGTATGATTCATTTTGATTTCTTAAGCTCCACAGCCTTTTTCAATGCCTGTGTAGTAGAAGTGAGACAGATGACTAAATGACTGCAAATTTATCAACTTACTGACATCAGCTTATATATGTGTTGTCTATGTGACAAGAGATGAATTCCCCAATGTTTACGTGTCCAACAGTAAAACTACAATCACATTTTATTTCCCTTTAAAAAGAGCTTTTTTTTTTATTAGAATTGTCTTTCTTCAGTCTCAGTGTGATAGTTTGTAAAACTGTGCAGCTGCAGCAAAAGAAAAGATTATTAAATTGTTACTAACATGACTCAGTTTCAAGGCCATAATTTCATGTGATGGAAAACTGGTAATCTGCATGCTACATTTGGATGCTACTTTCCAACTCCAACACTTGTAACAGCAAGTTAGCAGTTCTGATATAAGAAAAACAGTAACATGTACATTTATATAAGCAAAATTTAAAGTATTTACAAACTAAAGTCAGGGAGAAAATGTCAGAGTGCACGTCACTTTGGAAGGCACATATTTGTGTACACTGATCAACCAGCTGGTTTAAAAAAAAAAAAAAGTAGGATTCTGTCACCACAGTTCATATTAAGTTTTGACTTCACATTATAGCCTCACATTTCTCTCATCACCAGTGAAGAGAGAAAGCAGACAAACTTCTTAAATGCTAACACCAAAACTTAAAGAAAATAGATATACATAGTATCACTTGTGACAACATAGAAGGGTAAGATAGGTAATAATGGGAAGCAGCAGGAAGAAATACATTATACAAAGCAACAGTATGTTTCACATGATGGCAAATCATACACATACACAATTGGAAGCTGGGTAAGATAGTTAATTCTTAGTGCACTGATTAAAACAAAGCTAACTATCCTGACATGACTCGGTAAAGCAATTTCTTCACTGAGTTTCTCTAAAGTGAATACTTGTCAAACCCAACCGTTCTGCTCTTTTAATATCCAGCCCTCTGTGAAACATCTGCAAATGTAAAGCAATGGGAGGCCAATGCAACCCCACACAGCTCCACGGCAAAGGCAAAGGGGCAGCCAAGACTGCAAGAGAGAACTCAGCGCTCTCCTGCAACCACACCGACCCCCAAAAACCTACAGTCGAATGGCTCCTGGGCTAGCAGAAGGCAAGGAGGGTTCAGACAAGGGATGATGATCAATGAGGAGCTGCAGCTTAACCCGTCTGTCAGCAAGGGCACCTGCTGAGTTGTGACTGAGAGGAATCCCCCGAGCTGGCCAGGCAAGTGCTGCCAGAACACTCAGCCAGAAGGGCAGAGCACCCGATAACCTTCACCCTGCCCACAGAGGATGACGTTCTGCTGAGGAGCTGACAGAACTGCTGCGAAGACAAAACTAACTTCAGTTAGCTAGGCTTTGTCCCAAAGACAAATTTGCCGTTCCCTACTCCTTTACTATTAATTTTTATTTCAATTCAGTGCATTTCCTATGGTGGTTTAGAACACAGGTACAGACCTATTGTATTGTACACCACGAGAGCCACTCCTGTCATTGCTAAAACTTCCTTTTCCCTCATTTTTAAATGGCCATCAAAAGATGTATAAAGAATCTTTTTATTAAGCTGTATGAAATACACTTTAGAAGTACAATTTGCTGCTAAAAGACTGAAAAATGAAGCTTTCAATTTAGAAGTTACTTATATATAAATTCACACATATCTATATAAGTCTTTAAAACACACAATACTTCATCACAGCTTTTGCTGTTTCCTTTAGAATCTTGAATAAAGATCATTGAACCCATCTCCCTGGATGTTCCTGTAGATCCTCCTACAAAGAAGGGAAGTAGGAGGGTGGGAAAAAACCCTCTCTACTCAGAGAGGGTATTTTAAATTTAATTTACTTTAATTCAGTGAGATTTTTTCATACTAAAAACCCAATAAACCAACCAGAAAAAAATGCAAACAAACCTAAATCCAAGCCAAAACAAAATAAACCCATAAAAAGCCCCCCCACCCCCAAAATAATTTATTTGGGAAACATTCAGAGCACTTAAAATACATAATTTTTCAACTGCTTTTCAGGTAACCTGCAGTGCTTTTCACCTCCTTTCAGTGACTAAAAAAAGCCCCAAAAGACTGATTTCCATCTGCTAAAATTATTTGCTACAAAAAAAAAAAAGCCTCTTCAGTATGTTTTGAGTTTGATTAATGATTGAAGAAATAAGTATTTTCCAAGGTACATCTGCAAGAATTTTGAGCAAAGTATTTGAAACCTTAGCAAAAAACTTTTAGTTATGTGTTGTTTTTAGAAACTTCTATTTCTGTGTATTATCACATTGAGTTTCTAGCTGAAATCCCATACTTTGAGATTTCGATTATAATAAAAAATAACTGATTCAGCTAACCAGTTAGGACAGAAGTTGTCAAGGGAAATATTCTAAGAAAATTGTCTGCTTTTGGTGAACACAATGGAAACAGCTTGTTCCTGTATAGCCCTGGCATGAGAACTTCATACAATAATTGCTCAGATACATCTCAGTTTGTGTTCTAAGGCAAGCCACACGTGTTTAGAACAGTATTTTTTTAAAGATCAGACATGCAAACCTCAGATATTGTTGCTCTGATTAATTATATTACTCTGATCTCATGCCTAAATGCATAAAAGCGTGATGTTAAGGTACACACTGACCTTGCAACTTCCTTGGAATGTGGTGGTAGCAACAGACACTCCATCTAAAACTGAGCAACAGCTATCTCAAGTGCCCTTCTTGGATTTCTCAGAGTTTTAACATTTATATACAATTTATATACAAATGCAGATATAAATAGCTAAATTTATTTCAGTCTTAATGTGTCACTTAACTGAATAAAAAGTCCATGCTTGTATTACCAAGACCAGCTAGACTGGCTCTGCCAAAGGCCCATCTAGACATATGTCCTGTCTTTAACACTTGCCAAAACTGAATATTTGGGGTACCTAAGCAACAAAATAAAAATATGGGATAATAGATAATGATAGCTCCACAAAATACAACAGAGCTTCCAATAACCTGAAACTTGGGGACTTCCTGTTTCCTGCAGGCAAAAAACTTAAAGTCAGAGGTGGTGATTTTTTTATTTAAAAGCCTTCAATTAATTTTCTTTTTAAAAATGTCTTGTAATTTATATTTAAAATCTGTCTATAGTTCTAATATTCACAACTATCATGTGCCAAGGATTTCTGAAACTTGTTACATGTTTTTATTTCTCCTCAGCTTTCTGACTACTATTTTGATGCCTCCTCATTCCAAAAGCATGAGAGAGAAGGCCTGTTCCGTGTGGTATTTTGAGAGACCTCTATTGTATTTCTCTCTAATTATTCATTTTCTCTTTCCAAAAGTCCGACCTCATTTACTTGTTCTTCATAAGGAAATAGTTCTGTGTATTTGATCTACCTTGTTGTGCTCTGGATTATTTTTTTCTCCTGTACCATTTTCTGGAAGGTAGCAGATCAGTCCTGCACAAAGTATTCAGGATTTGGACATATAACAGATTTACAAGAGTGGCATGTGACTGTCATTGCTTTTTTCCTGCATGTGTTTTTTACTGACACTTAACAGTAAATTCAGTCTGTTGTTCAATGCTGGTTTTGTGATACCACAGCTTATTCATGAGTGGTTACAGTCACCTTCAGACACTATTATTTCATATATGAATTCAGTACTGGTATTTCTGCATAACTTCACAGTTATCTACACTGAAATTCAGATGCAATTTTGCTGAGAAAGAATCCTGTAAGGTTGATCCTTGTCTCAGTTTCTCAAATAATTGGGTACCTGGCCATCCCACTATTCACTGCCTTTTCAAATCCCTTATGACTAAATTTGTCAGAATAGTTCCAGCACAAATAGCAGGGTTTTTTTATTCACTGTGAAATTCTCTTAAGCATTACCTCCTGCTATGCACTGACCTACAGTAACCTCAGTGGCCACAACTACATCAATGATCTATTAATCATACTACTAATCCAAGCACTTGGTAAAAAAAGGCTGAACCTCTGAAAGAGGAGCCAGGGAAAAATCTAAGCTAGGGAAAGGAAATGTGTGTCATATGCTGCTGTGGCCATAACATACAGGTTGACTTGGGTGAACATGGTTTTGTGCTACAGCAAATATTTATCCCCGAAAATTTAATTAAACTGGTCACCTTAATACGTCTGATCATCTGTGTTCATTGAGCGTGGAAGCTTGTAGAACACACAGAATATGAACATATGTTACTTTCTGTTTCCCTTAGTGTAAAAATAAAATACTTATAGCTGTCTAGAATTTATCTTCAATGTTACTTAGCCTCTAAAACATTTGGAATATTAATTAAAAATGTTTAAAGTATGAAATATATTTTAGTAAATAAACATACAACATCTCTTCTGTTGGTAGGAAATAAGAGAAGACTTGGAAGGAGTACCATTAAGTTTGTTTCAGAACAGCTGAGCTGTTTTACTCAACTGTATGTTGAAACACCTAAGTGAATATAGTATGTTATTCTGCTGATAGGCTCACATGCTTCAACAAAACCGTGCCAGGACATTCCTTACTAAATTAGTGACTAATCAGATGCTGGGCTGGGAAGCACACCCTCACATGTTACAACCATCCTGATGTCTGCAGCATTAAAAAAAAACCCAAAAAAAAAACCCAAAAAAACCCCAAACAAACAAACAAAAAAGACCCAACCACAACTATATGTTCTTGTGTGCCCTATAAATAATTTCCATCATGCATTTTGTAATCTAATGCTTGCATTTGGCAAACCAGATGCAATTAAAGGTCAAACCTGACTACTATAGAAAGTACCTGACTATTCCACTACTGATCTTTCTCTTGACTATCACCATTCTAAATATTTTAAGCAAGGATGTCCTCTTCCTTCCACCTCAATAACTAGTATTTATTTCTAAATACCTTGTTTCATTAATCACAAATGTTTCTTGCTCCTTTTATCAAGTTCTCAAATTAATCAAAATTGTTTGCTTCTTTTTCTTTCTTATTATCCTCAGATTCCCATTACACTTTAAAAATTGCTTAGAATTTGAAAACTTGACAGAAATTAACTCATTAGGCTGTTGGGAGACCAGCACTTTTTGTTGTTGTTGTTTGTGCGGAACAAACACTATTCTTCTCAAAAAAAAATAGCAAAAGCAGCATTTCTGCTTGCAGGAAACAGTTAATATTGGTCAATATGAAGAGGATAAAAGCTACTTGTATTTGCAGGAGAAAAGCATCTTTTCCACATGTTTTACATAAGCAATTCAATCTGCTTTTCAAGCAGTGTTTAGTGCTAATATAAAAATACAGAATATGGTTAAGCTTGCTACCCATTTTTATGGAGTTTTAATCAACCATCATTAGACTTACATTTAAGAAAAGCCATTCCAAAATGAAACAGTCCCATTTTCTTCTTAATCCTAAAAGGAGTCTCTCTATTTAAGGTAACACTGGGAGCTCCCTGAATGCTATAGTTTATAAATACCCTTTAAGATGACAAGTCAAATGACTTCAGGATTGCAAGTTATCTCTCACAGTTGTTCAACTGTTAAAATGGAAAGTGGTAAGAATAGAATAAAAACACCGATGGCAAAAATATTACATGTGCAATGGAAGAAACATAGCACACAGGACATGACCATTTTAACATTACTCTTTTTGCTTAAATTTACTCTCTAGCCTTTGAAAAGGTCAGCTTTGTGAGCTATTCTCCTGATGAGAAACTTGAGGTCTGCCATTCCATTCACACTCTTACACACATCAAAAATGCAGTCATTCTTTACTTGTGATCTGTCTGGCACTCGTTGCAACAATATTCTGCTAGTTTAGGTACTAATTTGATGCAACACACCCAGTTCTACAATAATGTACATTTTAAAATACATAAAAAATGTGAAAAATAGCAACATTACATTTGCAAGCAAAACAAATCTCCGAGGCAGGCAAACATATCCAGCAGCTCTGTGTCAATCAGACAGGCTGCTTCTGGACTGGGCCGTAGTTACATTTATTTTACGGTGTAAACCTACAAAGAGTTAGAAAAAGGATGTTTCAACTGTACATCAGGTTTCTGTTCTCTTTAGCAAGGCTTGGTACCTTGGTACTCTAAAAAAGTACTATTGTTTGTTAACCAATTCCAAACTTACAACAGTGTGCAGCTAAGGTCTGACTGTCTAGACATCTTACTACGTCTGCCTAAGCTCTTTGAAGTCTTTGAACTAGAAGAGATAGCCTTGCTAACTCAGAGAATTGCCCTAGAAAACAGATGTCCTTTAATTGACTTTTTCCAGTTTGTGCTGTCTGGAAAGCCTTGGCATACAGTACCTCCACTTGAAAACAAGGAATTAAAGATTGCACTCCAGTCAGTAACTTAGAATCCATTCTACTGTACTGATATGAAGCTACTTCTGCATAGTCACAACTACAAATGGCAAGACACATGGATTCCAACCAAAAATTAGAAAATCTCAGCATACGGAATACTTGTTCATAAATCTTCATGGATTAGGGATAAATTTTCAGGGTGAGACCTGACAGAGGCAGTGACCAGTTGTTCTGTTCAAAATGATGTGACTGAATCCAAGTCATCTCCTTTCCCTGCCTGAGCTGGTTGGGAAGGCTGTTGCCACTCTTCAAGAGGCAGTTCTTGTAACTCGAACCTAGTAAGTTCAACACGAGTTGAAGTACATGACATTACTTTTTGGCTGACATTTTGTAAAACTATGTCCAAGCCTCTTGGATCCTTCAAATGGAAGAATCTTTATTTAAGATATGAGGGGGTCTTTGTCACTTTCTACCACATACACTTGATTCAAAGTTTCACTTTCTTATTGACAAGAATACCCATCAATCATATCCCTGGACAGGTTTTTCCTCTAATGCCATTTAGGCTGGCAGCCAAATTAAGAGTGCATCCTTCTACACCCTGCCACTGAAGCATTCTATTTATAAGAACAATTTGTAAATAGAAACAAGTAAAAAACAAACAAAACAAAAACAAAAACAAAACCCAAAGCAAAGTATTTATACTGAAAGTGCTGTAATATTCAGAATTGACAACAATATGTTAGTGTGCCTGCCAATACTGACAATTTCCAGCTTTGAAAAAAAAAATAGGAGAAGAATAACAGATGCTATGGTTAGCATGAAAAATCTGGCCTGCTCAATTACAGCCAGAAAACAACATTTCATTTGATTCAGGAGGTAACCAGATATTGCCCTTTTTAGTTCATTTGATACTCTCTGTGGGGGTGTTGCACACCACAACAAGATTAATTGCTTGCTTCACAAGGGGTCCCTGAAAACAGAAAAAGTAATCTGAGATGAATGGATGGTACCAGCACAATTCCTCTACAGTTTTTCAGCTAGATTTTCTCTACTGAGATGTTCACAGACTTAAGTCACCCCATGAAGATGGGATAGGCAAGTATTTTAAGGGAAGCTTGTAGCATTCATTGCATGACCAAAGTGTGGCCCATATCTCAAAACAGAGGATAGTATGGTTTGTTTTCCCTGTAATTAAGATTTTTAAAGCTGTAGCTTAGTTGGTAAAAAATACTGATGTCAACATTGCTGTATAAGTAAGAAATATGAAAGTATTAAAAAGTGAAGGACACCCCCAGACTCCCCTGCTGGAAGCTGGGAATACTTGCCAAACAGCAGGCAATCACAGTGTACAAGTCTACAAATTGAAATGCAGCAGTTGCCAAGCTTGCTCCGGTCTAAGATGGAAGAGTAGATCTAAGCACTCCTTACTGAGAAGGCACAAAGCTGAGAAAGGGACAAGTGGCAGGGGAGAGCTTCAGAGTAACACTAACTATTTTGGCAATTTTCTCCTTGTGAATCTCTGGTTTGTTTCTCCCCTCACCTCCCTCTGTGCAATTTTCTGTATTTGCTTTTTAATTTTCCTTTCAACTCAGCTTTAAGATTATCAGCTTTAAGAAACTGTTTTATTTTCAAAGTGCTAGAAAAATCTGAACTAAAAAAATACAAACCCAAATACCTTCAATTCTACGTATCTTCCACCTAGTGTTTGGTTAGTGCTGTGATCAAAATAAACATTCTACCATTACAATAAACACAGTGATGAAAAAAAGACATGAGAAAGCTGAGACGATGGCAGGCAGCAGTGGGGAGGTTGCAGTTTTTCCCCAGTGATGACAATAGTGGTGGTACATGACATGCCAGTGAGCATGTCAGAACTGGGTCAGCTCAGAATTAGCAGCTCGTAGGCTGTTCACAAGGGGCAAATCCACCTGCCTGTGCTCACAGACAGCTTTAACAGAACTGCATTTTAGACAAGGTGGATCCAGAAGCAAAACTCTCACAAATAACTGAACAGTGACTGCAGCTCCATACTTCAAAGGATCCAACGTGGAACAGAGCTGGCTTTACTATATGTTGAAAATTGATGAAGAAAAAATGCACTATGTTTAAACAAAAAACGACAAAGGCTGTATATCCATCCTCCCATCACAAGACTATGACCATATTTTCCAGCTGAGTGTAGAACTTAATTTTTACCAATGTGTAACAAAGGAAATTAATTACTGAGCCACTTTTGCCAGGATGTAGCACACCCAGCAGTTTGCACAGACTGCACTTATATCAGGTATTTATTTCACATATTTAACCATGGATGCAGTGACTTGAACAAAATATTAAAAAAAATAAAAATAATATTTCAAACTTAGTTTAAGTATAGTAAAAATACACATCTCACAGTACACAGACTTTTTTTTTTTTCCAGCATGTAGGCAAACTGGTAAAATCACAGAATCGTTTAGGTTGGAAAAGGCTTTCAAGATCATCCAGTTCAACCACAGTGCTAGGTATAAGGATTTTTTGAAGCCTCCACATGAAATTGCCTTGAGTTCTTTCATGAAATTAATTCTTCTGGCTTAATAAAGGAATAACATTTCTTTATCCCTGAGAAGATACAAACAGAACACACACACAACCCAAAAGCTTTCAAACAATATGCTTAGAAATTATAACTGAAATCGCTTGTTTGAGAGATTAGCAAGACCAAAAAACAACTGAGATCAAATCAGATTATGTGAGGTGTTCTTTTAAATTTTAATTAAATATTTGTATAAGAACACTTCTGTTACCGGAACAGAAGAAAAAAATTCCCAGAGGAACACAACAGCACTCTTCCAAATGATTCCTTAGCATCTCAGTACTGCAACCCCAAAATAAACAATAGGGAATGCTTTCAGATCTCTCTAAATAGAACTAAAAGTTTAAAATAATTCTGAATAATTTTGATTACAACTAGCCAGTGGGGTAGAGGAAAGGGCAGGATTGTGGGACAAATAAGTAGAGGAATACATTTCTCTAGGAATTACAGTTTATGAAGTAAAACTAGAGGAAAAAAAAAAAAGGGCAAGCAATTTTCGATCAACTGCTCTCACTTGGATATTAGAAAGTTACTGAGCAAGTTAGTAACAAAGCTATGAAGCTGTTAAAGCAGTCAAGGAGGATTATTCAGTATCCAAAAAAGCAAAAAGAAGGCACATTTCTTTTTAAAAAGTACACAGCCTGTCCTGAAGAAAAGATGAAAGCATACATCTCAACTGATACAATGCTTTTGAAATTCTACTACATGACACTTAAAAGCAAACTGCAAAAATAGAGCATATATCCAATCCCCATAACTTCACATTTAATTGAAAAGCTATACCAAAGGGCAAGGGCAAGGTATTAGAGGTGCCTTATTATATGAGACTGGTATGTCCTTAACATTTTCATTCAGTATTTGTCTTAATCCTTCAGATGAGTGAGTTGCAATACCCCAGGAGGAGTGGCAGACACAGCAAAGGACAGAACTAGGGTTCAAAATATATAGGAGCTCAGACTGGGAAATGGCACAAAACCAAGCACCCTAACTTGTCAGGAACACGCTATATTTGACAAGCCATGTGCATAAATGCAAAATGGAAAACAAGTCATTAAACAAACAGTGCAGTGGAAAAGGAGAATGTTTCTAGTTGAGTTGTTTACAAGTCTTTAAAAAAATCTATGTCTGAGATGCATTTACAAGACATTTACCATATATAGCACAAGCCATGTCTTTTACATGGTAGGTATTTACTGATAAGTATTTACTGACATTGCTCAGTTTGAGTGCCATGCTCAGAGCAATACAGATACTCAAACACGAATAATGAGTTTCTGAAAACATTACTGGGTTAGAATATATCCTTGTATAAAAACAGTTAAAGCAGCCCCAGTACAATTCTGCTGGTCCTTTGTTTCTGCCCTTAGTTCTTCAGAAGTTGCTCTTCTTGCAGCCAAGTTAATGTTCAACCTTTATGTTTAGCTAATAGGGACAGAAGACAAGCAAGGCTTACAGAAAGAGGAATGTGGTATTTGTTTGGTAATTGCAAAGAAATGGGACAATTCCAACATTTTCTCCTCATCTCTTCTGTGCATCCTCCATAACAAAAGGTGAGTTGAGCTTCTGGGGACAAGGAAGAGAGGAAAATGCCTTGTGATTGCCAAGATAGAACTGAGCTATAACCAAATTACTGGAGAACCACAGACAGTAGGCCTGATTTCAAAAGTCTGCAAACCAATCTATGGGAGAAGAAATTGGTTATATGCACTACATATTATTTTTGGCAAATATAAGAAAACTAACAAGCCAAACAAACCAACTATTTCTACCAATGAAATAAATGACACCTACAAATGCTGTACAACATCATTTCCCCTCCCCTTAAACAAAACAAGAACCAACCAATGACCAACCTTTTCTTGTAACTGTATAGAAAAATGTATGAAACAGTTTTCAGACTAAGTGTGACACTTTTGCCAAAATTACAGCATTTCTATTGAAGTTCTGGTTTTTGCTCCTGTAAGAAAAAACTTTACCAGTATGTTGATTTTATCATGTATCAATATGAAACAAACCCAGCAGAATAATTACTTGGAAAGGTAGCTAACAATGTTGAAATAACTAGCCAGAAAGCAGGAATAAGGTCACACAATATTAAACAAAAATTAAAAATCGAAGCTTCGAGAGGTCTTTGCAATGTAGACAATACTTTCTGCAATCTGCAGAAGGTTTGATTATTTATGTATAAAGTGACTTTAGAAAAAACCCCACCACACGTGTTGCTGCCTATCTGAGTTGTGGCAACACATTATATAAAACAAAGGACAATTACAATCTGGTATATGAACAGTACAGTTGCTACTGAAAAAGTATGGGTTCAGGCTGCAAATAAAACTCAATTTCCATTTGCTTTCCACAAGTATGCATCTACTTCCTGAAGGACTGTAACAGCTTTTGTTAATTAAGAACACTTGGGGAAACCATATTTGAAGCAGAATTGTTTGAGGTATGTTATCCAGCCACATGTATCTTCCAACACAAACTCATATGAATGTATGAGCCGAAATGAACAGAACAGCAACCACTATGAAATATCAAGGCTGGAAGTCTGAGTACTGAAGATGCCTTCACATTACACTGAATAACTGAAGAAGCAAATATTTGCTCTCTGGAGCCTATTTTTATCTCTTTATCTGTTAGACTGTATTCTACCCTCTGCCTTGCTGTAGGTCCACAAGAAGTGTTTTCTTCAGTGTGTTACCAGATTTCAGGCAGTTGTGTAGGGCTGTGAGGAACAAAGGACCTTGTCTGGATGACCAAAACAAGACAAAGAGACTGCGCAAGAGAAACTGGAACTGATGGTGCCGTGTTTTGGTACTGACTGGCCCACATGACTGCCCTTGGCTTACATTCCATTTGTTCTTATCTATAACATCAAGGAAATGCATTAACAAGTGTAAAACAGAAGCACTTCTGCTACAGCCTTGATCTTGTTGGAGTTCCTAATGGAAAAAGACCTCTTTATTACCTAATCCACTCATCTGCAAAGAAATCTTTGCAACATCCTGAAGGACAGGACTTTTATTTTGAGAAACAGTGAAGCAGCATATCCTGGTGTCTCAAGAGTGATCTGAATACACAATCATACCATGCCTGAGACTCATTTCAGAGAAGCTTTACGTATACTAAGAGGCAAATAAATCAAGTCCCCATGCCCTGCAGTTGTTACTGCGGTAGATTGGTATTCCCATGTGTTCTGGCAAGAGTCAGCTTCTTTTTGTAATCACAAGCAGCAGTCAATGGCATCTCCAGAACAGACAGGACTTCAGATCAACAGGGAACAATGACACAAGGGTTGTAAGTTCCCCCACTTGTCTCACCACCCTAGGCTTCCTGTATATATCCAAGGGAAACAAACAGTCACCATTAAGACACAATACAGCCTATAGACATTTGTTTTGGAAGAGACAGATCAGGATACACATCTCATTAAGTATTTCAAATCTTTCTCCATTGATCATGAAATTAGACTAAGCAGACTATGTCAGAAATATTTAGGCACATGACTTGCAGATTGTCTTAAGCAAACCCAGAAGGCAAAACATATGCAAATCAGAGGTACGTAAAGCCTCTGACATAACAAACAAAGCATGGTAATTAGATGAAAATTAGATGAAACTTCTCATATATATTAAGAGATTTTTTTCATTGCTGTCAGTGCTATATTAGGAATAATTTTTCACAAGTGCATTATGGAGATATGATTAGATCAAAAAGATTATTTTTTCTTCTTCTTGGAAAAAAGCCCAATAGCCACAGATGATGTGAAGTCTGTCAAGCTCTGAATGGTGCTAGTACAGAATATTGTTCTTCAGAACACACTGACTATTGTAATGCATACAAATGTCTATGAGCTGGACTGATGCAAGTGTGAAATCAGTGTAGCTCAAAAGAAGAATTCAGGTCTGGAAAAGCTATGACCTGAATTTGAAGCTGATCTGTCACATCATCTGACCCAGTAATGGAAGTTGTTACCTACCAAACAGTAACGCTCACCTGGAAGTGGGAAGCAAGTTTGGTGGCTCTGGGAGCCCACAGGTATCACCACAGCTAACTCTCATAAAAGGAATCCACAAAGAAGGGACTGGAGGAGGGAGGTGGTGAGGAACACGAATGTTCTAGGCTTAGAAAATAACTTCTGTGTGTCTGTAACCTTCTATCAATGAAGGCTATTATTTCAGAAATATCCCAGTTGGCTAACTACCGAGTTTCAAGAGTATCTCAATATTAACCCATGATTTTCAACATCAAACCCTAGAGTGCTTCAATAAAGACAGCTGCCAGTTAAAAGCTTCAACCAGGAAGTGTCCTTTTTCTCTTGTCAATGTTACTGTTTTTTCTTACGGAATTCCAAATCTTCATTGACCTGATCATATGAGCAGCAGTGGATGAGACATGGATGTTCATGGTGCTGCACTTGCTTATTTTTCCCTCTTCTTGGAAGCAGAGGAGAACATGTGCTTTGGGAATAAAAAACCCTTTCTTTCAACCTACAAGACCAGAAGAACCCTTTCAGGATTTATTTTCATAGCCCAAAGAATTATATACAAAACATTCAACGTATAATAATATAGTAAGTACTGCACAACTACTGCAGCCATTAGTGCAGTAGGGAGCTGAACACCATTACTGGTCAGGCAAGGCTCTTCCCAGAAGTCAGTAGCTTTGATTTGAGAAAATGATAAAATCTAACAGGGGACTGAAAACAAGCAATGCAGAGCTGCTGGTCTTCAGAGCATTAACTCCTTTCTTTCTGGCTTATTCTCTTCAGTCACTCCCTGGTGGCTATTTAAAAGGACTGTTGTTTAGTCCCTTCTAAGGCTGCAACTAGGGTTTTTTAGGCTTGCTTTAAAAGAATAGTTTTGCATTAATATTAATTTGACCTTCTTAAGTTTAACCACTCAAGAAATGAAGGTGTGCTACAATTCCTGTGGATATTCTAATACACCTACTGACTAGAGAAGCACCAGATTTCAAAGAAATCTCACTAGGATAGGAAGAACTAACGGGGAAGAGTAATTTAACAAGTGACCTTTTCCAGTACTCCTTTAACAGCTGTCACCCGTTTTTTTAAAAATGCAAGATACCAGTACAGCAGTTCTTCAGAAACAGAGTCAGATTTAGGAAAGAAAAAAGTACTACAGTGCTACCTTCCCTAAGGAAGGTTCAGCTTATGTTCAGTTTGAAATTTTTAACTTAAAATGGTATTAAATGACTCCATTAGAAATACAATCAAAGGTCTTCTTACACAGACACATTTTACATATGAGACAGCAGGCATTCTGCATTTGTTATGGCAATGAAAAAAGTGAGGCTATGCTTGCTTTGACTAGTCAGCAATGCTCAACAAAGATGAAGAAGGATAAAAAAATTGTCACAAGTTAACAGTACTTTCATTGGAGTACTTCAGTCCCTGATACTTTGCATATACATGCATCAGATGAAATACACAATGCACATGAATGTTGAAAAAATGCAAGTTTCAAAAGAGTCACAATAGTAATTCACCATCCAACTACCAAAAATTTACCATTTCACTATAAAACTCATCAGAAATCTGTGCCACCATTTATGAAACATCCTACTGTGATAATGACTGACTGATAGTAATTTTCAAATCCAGAATCACATAACAAAAAGGTAGGGCAGGAAATGAGTCTGTTCAGATAATTTTTGGTACTTTGTATCTACATCTGTTTTGATAAACAAAACTGTGTGTGACAATTCTGTCAGGCACTAGAATTGGTCAGTTCTGCAGTTAGACCATTAAAATAGCTCTTAGCACATTTTTGGCAGATGACAGCCAGCACTTGCCAAAACAATCCAACGGAGTTTCAGAGTTGGCAGAGACCAGAAATCCTTTCCTGCCTGCACACAGCCATTCTGCATGGACCTTAAGGCAGTTACAAACTATGGATGCAGGGCTGTAGGGCCATGATGTCAAAGAAAAATCATGCATACATTTAGTTTATTAGGATAGACATTTATTAAAATAGGCATTGTCTCTCACTGAAAGTATCACAGGTCTACCACATTTTTTCCCTGTAAGTTACTTAAAAGCAGGTGATTCTCTGCTGGATATGGGGATACACTTGGCTCGTCTTGCTCATATATGGTAATATGAAAACTGTTTTTCATATCCAATTCTGAGTAAAATGAAAAGAAACCACCAGCCCCAACATCTTACAGCAGTTCTTTCAATTTCAACATAAACAACAGGCACATTTATAATAGCATTCAGATAAAGAAAAACAGTGCAAACAAATGCAAAGTCTTTATGTGAACGTATAAAAGCTATAAATGAAAGGTTAGGTGCAACAGTTGAAATTTCATTTATGTTAAACAGCGTCTCTTAAAGCTGCCTTAAGGCAGAAGACTGTGAAGTGTCTAAAGCAATATCTATTTTTAGGGAAGGTACACAAGAGCCAGAGAACTGCAAACCACTAAACACTCATCTCTGCTCTGTGCAAAGAGTCATGAAAACTAACAAAGGACACGTATGCCTGTCCTAATGTAAGCTGTAAAGGACATCATATCACAAACCTTCTGTCCTTTCAAAAAGTGGACCTGCTTTTAGATGAACACTGATGTCCATAAAAAATCACCTGGATTTCTGAGAAGGCTTTCACCAAAGTCTCTCATCAAATGCTTTTATGGAGCCTGATAAGCCATGAGAAATGAGAGGAATTATTCTCATATAGACAGAGACCAGTTGCAAAGAACAGCAGAGTTTAATCAAGTATCACATGATTTCTTGCAAAAAGGCAAATGAAATGTGAATGTAATTCAATGAGAAAAAAAACACACAAACTCTTAAGTCACATGGGCTTTAAGCTGATCTCTATTACTCTACTATTACCTTGAAGTGATTATATATCCATGAAACATCATCTCAGAGCTCAGTAGAGGTTAAAAAAGCCCCAATCATGTGTTGGGATTTATTACGAAGAGAGGGACAACATATAGTCCAAAGATCTCCTTGAATGCTGAACGCTATTTGTAATTCTTTCCCCCCAACAAAAACGAGCACAGAAATAGAAGAAAAATGCAGAAAAGCAGAATGAAGACATCAAAACTCAGAGAACCTCAATTTTAGGAACAATTAAGCAGTCATGAACTGAGGAGAACAGGACAGGGCAGAAGTTTGTAAAAGTCACAGCTTGCTGGAGAATACTAATAGAGAGTAATGGTCAGTATTTCTTCCAACAAGAAAAAATGTAGGAAGAGCTTACAAACTGTTGTAGAGCAGCAAACAAACAGAAGACTGTTCACAAAGCACGTGGTGTAGCTGTGCATCTCTGTGCTACAGGATGATGCCAACAGCAGAAGTTTGTATGAAAAACGAGACAAATTTGCAGAAGGTCCACCTAGAACAGCTTGGGGCAGGGGTGGGGGTAAGGTTCAACTGGAAGCAGCAGGGAAAGTACACCAAGAGAACCTTGAAAGCTTGTCCTGCTTTAATGCAGGACATTACCCAAGGTCATGTTTCTCCTGGCTGGATCCCTTCAGAGAGCAGATGCCAGGCTAGATGGACACATACAATGCTTGTATTATATTACCCAAGGGCATGAGCTATGGTGAGCTCATCAAATTCTCTTTTCCACTCTCTGCATTGTCTCCCCACAGAACAGCAAATCAAGTCCAGGATTCTGAACAACTGAAAACCCGAATCCAAGAAATTTAAAGTACTGTTTATAGTCTTTTCATTAAAATCAACTATTCTGGTTTGAGGACCTGATGAACTGGGGAATAAGAGAAAAAAAAATATATCAGACTGCAGAATTATTTTTCATGGAGACAAAAGGAAGCCAAAAACCTATGTTTCCTTTCATTTCACAAGAAATTTTACTTTCTTTGCCTTCCTCTTCTCAAATGTAAACACACAGGTAAAGTCAGATTCAAAACCCGGGAAGACAGCAAATTTTAAGTAAATTTCTCTTGCAAAGAACAGGTGGAAGAAATGAAACATAAATCACACTAATCTACTGTGCCATAGCAAAAGCTTCTCAATTAAAATTTTTGAAGCACTGCCACTCTACACAGATACAAGACGTAGCACCAGCTACGGTAAAAGAAGCATTTTATTCTGTTCAGTTCATGAACTGAGCTGTCATCAATTCCATATTGCTCCATTTCATATTTATAGGAAAGTCTGAAGAGATTTCGTACCTGTGGAAGTTTAGAAGTATGAAACTGAACAGGAGCTGCACATCTGAACTGTTTTCTGTAATTGCTTTGACACTGGTATCTGTCTCTAGAAAGACAAAACCTGGCATCTTCCCTTTTTCATTACTGTTTCTTCAGTCTCAGACTATAATACAATAGTGTACCAGTGGATATGCTTTCAAATTATGTCAGATATATAATATATAATAAATCCTGGTGGTCTGTTTGGAAGAATAATGCCTTAAATATGCACACTTCTGTTCTGAAAATGGATTGTCTGCAAGTCGTTTAGACACTGCTGCTGTGGTTAAGGAATGATGTTCCCCAATTCAGTGTTCCCACTGAAACACTCCAAACGCTACACTGCTCACTCACTCCCCCATCAACCCTTCCCCTGTGGAGGGCTGGACAGGAGAACTGGAGATACAAAAGGTAAAGATCACAGATTGAAATAAGAACAATTTATGGGAAATAGCAACGAGAAAGAACAACAAACAGTAACAGCAACAATATCAGAGTGCACATGCCAGGTGAATGATTCACAGGCCATGCATAAACCCCTGACCACGCCTGACCGTGCTGCCACACTACGACACCTGGAAGGGACTCCTTCCCCCATCCCAGGAAAATGAGGAGATGTGGTAGAGAATAAGCTCTGGGTCCTGGCCATGCCCTTCTGGCTACTACAAAAATTAACCTTGTCCTGGCTGGAACCAAGACAACTGCCAACAAAATAAATAAATTATATACTCTACATTAACATGACATAAATACTTGCCTAAGACAAGTCAATGGCAAGTCAACAAGCTTAAGTATTATTAATTTCTATTCATATGGATATCAACTAATATTTATTGGCAATTCCAATCATCAATTACTTGTGTTGATTTAAAGAGAAACCCCAACAAGCTTACCTACTTCTAGTCAGCAGCACTGGTATAATGAAGTTCTAAAAATTACCTCCTTGACCAACACAGTATTATTCTGCTATTCAAAGCAAGCACTAACTCCCAGAAAACACAAAAGATTATGATCCTAGTGTAAGAAAAAGCATTTCTAGAAATATTCTGATATGTTACTCTATACTTAAATATAACTCAAATCAGAAGAAAGAATTTATTAAAAATTATCAACAAGCAGTAATAAATGCAGAAAATCTTTTAAGATCAAAATAATTCACCAATTTATTAGAGAAAATCAGAATTAAAAAAAAAATCCAGGCAAACTATAAAAAGTAATAAATAACCATGCATTAAAAATAAAATACCTACTTGCCAGTGATGGTCCTCCAAAGCTGTGCACCTGCAATTGTAGGGAATGTAAGATGAAACACAATGCACTAAATCAGAAAGGATTTTTATTTTTATTCATAGAACACGTTCAGAATTGGGACAAAATTATCAACAAATTCTCTGCATCAGTGAAACAGGAAAGTTATATTATCTTACAGTAACCATTCTTGAATTGCTTTCTGTAAACTTAACATACAGTTAAAATCATAAATGGGAAATGTCAGGATCTTCTATGGCTACATTTCCACACAGAAGGATGTCATGAAGATGATAATCAACATAACTTTTACATCAACATACTCTTTACTTCTGTACACTGACAACCACCCCACATTCCTCATGAATCTGTAATAGTCTTGCCATCTAGTGGCTGGCTGGAAGTGTGAAGCAGCTACACAGATGTGTTCTACTGGGAAGAATTTTTCTGCTTTTTGGAGTGGCACTTCACTGATTTCTATTCATAACTACAAGACTCCTACAGTATTACTTTGAGAGCCTGATTTTTCTTGAACTCTGTTTACAATGTCATCAAAGGCAACAGTAAAATTACTGAGTTCACTACAGCAAATAATTATTTTATAAGCTAGGAAACAGAGGTCTTCCTAGCCTCACCTCTAAAATGAATGGTTAAATAATCACACAAACACAAGTGTCACAATTTGGTCACTACAAAAATATTAATTACAAGTACGAGTGAATTTAACTAAATCATTGCCTTCCAGCTAGCAAGGTGTTTAATGTTTGTGGTGATTTATACAGCACAGAGCTTAAAAAAATCAAATTCTGCTTAGCTTTGTAAATCGGCTTCTGGACTTGTAATATTCAAGCAGGAGAAAGAATGGTAACCAAGACTTCCAGAAAAGGGAATGACAGTAAATGATACTTCAGAAAAGGTAGCAAATACCTGCTGTAACTTAGCAGGGAACAATGGGCTTTGGCAGTCAGAAATGACGTGTCAGTACATCACAGAGGAACACCATGTTTCTCTGACACCTATTTCCTGCTTTTGAACTATGTTCAGATGGTTTTTCAAACTTTGCATGAGATTTCACAACAAACAAAGGCAAAATAATAATCTTGAAAAAAAAAACCAATGAAAATTAAAACAGGATGAGCATTTTGTCAAAGAATTTTCAAGATGGTAATGAAGTATGAGACAAAAATTGAAATAAAAACCAAAAAAACCCAAACCAAAACGCCGGACCAGCCAACAAACTCAAGGTCCCTTTCAAAATTGGTTATTTTACAAAGTAAAAAGAAAATACTGCATACTTCTTACTTCAACTGTTCTAAGATCAGTAATTTCTCTATTTACAAATTTCACTGATTTACATTCGATGTCCCAAAATTTCCAAAAATTACATGATTAATGTCAGAGGAAGTATGAATGTTTAGGAAAACTTCATATTTTAGCAAAGAAGGCATTTTTAGACCTAGCAGGCAAGAAACAAGAATGACTATCCACTCATAATAATTGCATTCATCTAAATGCTAACACAAATCTCCTAATGCCCTTCTTATAAAAGACAGAAAAACTTCACTGAAAACAGCAATAGACCACCACAGATCTTCTATTACTCCCTAAAATTAGCTGATACTTTTACAGTAATCATAATATTAACATAGCTTTAGGAGTGAACTAGCATGCTCCAAACTGCAGGTGTTTAAGCATGGAACTCTATCAGTACACTTACCCTTTATCTTTGAGAATACCAAATCCTTCATTATCTGAAGAATTAACACTCCAAGAATTATAAGGGAAGTCAGATGATACACTCTCCAAGGGGTCAATGCAACAAACCTAGAATGTCAAGAAGAAATAAATGTTGAATACTTTAAAACTCATTGCAAGCATGCAAAAACTGACAGCTGCTACTAATATGAAAATGAATAATGAACTGAAAATAAATAGGAAGAAGTAGACTCAGATTGCAGTAATTGAATTCAATTTCTCCCCACAATGCTTCCATGAGAAGAAAATATTGAGAGCTCCAAGCATGGCATTTAAAGATGCAAATATAAAACACTGAGTTTGTAGTAGATTTTGTCTCTACTTTTATTTAAGCACAGAGAAAATAAAGAAAATAAAATATTTTAATTATTGAACAGAAAATACTGCTTTTAAATTAACTGTGGTTTCATGAAAATTAATTGGCATAATGCAGAAAAAAAAAGTTAAGAATTTTCTTTTGTTTCGTAGAGAATCTATGCTTAAGCAAGATTTTTATTCAAATCATTCTTTCAAACAAAAATAAAAGGTAAATCTATATTACAGCATAACACGAACTTGTCTTCATGACAAGCTTTCATTAATTTTGTTTTACATAATTTTTAGAACATGTCTAGTCAAGTCAAACACTTTAACTCAGAAAGTATGAATAATAATCTCATGCACTGCTGACATTGCTATCCAGGTGTGTTTGGAGATTAGCTCTCCTATCTGTTTTACTGGAACATATCCTAACTAACAAAAAAAAAAGAGTGTGAAGTAAAGATAATTAAAATTCAACTAAATAAATAAAAAAATCGGAAGTATTGAAATAGCTGGTTTTGAGCACTTTAAATCAGAGGTCTGAACAGAAATAGTGAACAATTTTTCAAAGTAATTCAAACAATTAATTAAAAAAAGCTGAGGTTAGGCAAACCCAGTAAGAAGCCAATGTCCAAGGCACTGGATGAAATGAGAATAGCAAGAGAGACAAAATCATATAAAGCTGGGATGTTTTCAAGAAACCTCTCACTTGAAAACAGGGCAGCTGGCTACCTTGTTTCTGCTGCAGAGCTATTCTGCAAGAAAGAGGGGAAGGGGAGTGAAAATAGTGGCAAACACGGCCACTGCAGGAAGCCGAGGCACCCCTTGAGCACACTTGGATATTTTAGAAAGAAAATTGACTTCACAATATTTCTAACAACCTCAGGACACACTGCTGTAGTAGCAAATTGCTCCAGTATTCCTTAAAAACGTCAAAAAGAAAGACTGAATTTAAAAAAAAAAAAATCCATGCCTCTAATTATCACATTTAACACGAACTCATAATACCAGTCACCCTGAGCAGACCAGTATACAAATTCCAATACAAACACATAAGCTCACTCTGAAGGTTTTATCCAAATATAAAGCATTTTTATATCTGTAAAGAATTGAATTATAGGACTATTCTATACAATAAATTTATAAAATCAGCACCTTTATATAATTCAGCCAGCTCAAGGAAACCAACTGAGAAGTGTAGAGAAAAATTATTACAAGGCAACCTCTATCAAAACTGCCCAATCATAGCTCAATAAATCAAAACTACTACTAATAAAACTAAAATAAACTAAACTAAAAAACTAAAAATTTTTTAAAAAATCATATTGTCCTACTGTTTTTCTTTGTAATATTATTCAGCATTAAAAATCTTTGTGTTTAAGTGTTAAGTTCTACAGCACAGACTTTGTTTAGCCTACTTAATTTATTGATAATGGGCTGGGGGGAGAGATGTGATGCTGTGTAAAAAAATCAAATGAAGAATTTTTTATCCAACTTCTAGGCAGCAGAAGTTTATAACAAATGCAGACTTTTAAATTGCTTGGGCTTAATATTACATCTATTCTATAGGGTCTTCATGGTGCTTGTGCATGAATGTTTATAGAATCACACAAAATGCCCTGATTTAGCAATTACCATTGGGCACTCTTTGATGGTCTCAAATACATACATCAATGCCAAAATTTATATAACAAGTGTGTGCACGTGTGTACGTACACACACCTTACTAGCTTTTCACAGTAAAATCAGATGCTTACTAAGAAGGCTTAGTATATCTTTCAAGAAATGCACAGAACATGTTTGACCTACTTTATGCTCTCAACTAAACCATACTGTTAGTTTCACTGCAATCACAGCTGTCACCTGCTGTTAAAAACAATTGCACTAATGCGGACTAGGATTAGCAAACAAGGATTAACAAGGTAGCATTCCCTCTGAAAGATGCTTCCAAGTCATGTCATTCCACCTTCTCGATGCTGCAGTCTCCCTGCTCCAATGGTTGAGGAAACTGTAACCTACTTGAAGCAGCTAACGTGGTCACCAAACAAGGGCTCTTCACTTATTTGGAGAGCTTTGAATTGTTCTGACCCAACATGCCTTAACATTATTAGCTCTTCACCTAGATTGTGATGTTTGCACAAAAGACCATCCCTTGTAAATTTACTCACAGCCAGCTTGTGTCAGCCATCAGGTGCCAGAGCAACACAGATTAGAAAACTGTTTGCGAGCCATATGTCAGAGATCTGTGTCCTTGAAGCCCTTCCAGGTGAAAAGCTGATAAGGTCCCCTTGTACTTTTTCGGCATATATCTATCATAAGCTTATCAAAAGGTTAGTTCAACATGCTGGGATCTGAAAAACACTTACTATGCTATCAGTGTCAGGATTCAAAATTCTTCTAGGAATTACCAACACGATGCACAGCAACCGGACAAACAGTTTCTGTGGTCAGGGCATTTTTCCCCTTCTTTTTCAAGAAAAATAACAGACTTTATTCTTCAGCATTTCTAACAAACATATTTGACAAGAATGAAAGGCTCCAGAATGACATCTTCATATACTGCACACCTTCTGTTTTGTAGAAGAATGCAACATAAGAAAAGCTTACTGAACATGATCTCCTTTTTCAGCAATAAACAAAGCAGACTGAAGTTCAAATTCTTTAATTTCTTCTCAAGTGGTGTGGAAGTAAAACCCATTACTAGAGACATAACCAAGATTTGTTCCCCCCTTGAATTCAGCAGTATTTTGTGAATGTTTTCTGGGGAGCATGGCGGGGGTGTTAAGAAAGCAAAGGTTAAAACAGTGTACAGAATTATGCATTCCAGATATCTACTTCAGCAGTTAACAGGACAGCTTGCACAACAAGGGGATGAGAAATTCTGCTGTAGGCAGTGCAGGACTGCAAAAAAATCCAAGTGATGAGGTGCCCAGGACTTAGTTCCTGTCACTGGCTGAAAAAGGCACTCCCTGAATAGGAAAGGCCCTCGCTCACACACAGCCCCAGGGTGGGATACAGCCACCTGGTCTTGGGGCTTCAAGAAATGCCTGCCCCCTGCACTGATGGCAACAGTGACCTCGCTGTAAAGGATGTCCTCTGGTCCAGAGCACACAAATGAAAGAGCTACTGGAGGTGCTAAGCAGGTGGCAGACCACTATGGAGCTGGACTTTCAAAAGCCTAATGAACCCAAGTAATGTTCCAACTGGAGCTCATTTCAGCAAGCCAGACTAGCTGACCTCCAGCTAGTTCTACATAGGAAGAATGTAAGTGTGATGGAGCCAAACCTGCCACTCAACTCCAATGTGGAAGACTGAGAAACCATTCTTGTGAAATGAAATAGGAGCAATATCAATGGATAATTAAGCAGTGGTTGTGCACAAAGGTTGTGGAACTTCCAACCTTGATGGCTGTGAAGACAAAACCCTGAGCAATCTGATATGAATAAAGTACTGATCTTATTTTGAGCTGCAAGTCATACTTGAGACCTCATGAAGCCCCTACCAACCTGAATGGTATTTTCATTCTGTGACTATTTTAGGCAATTGGAAGTGGTTGACAAATATTTTTCCATAAGATGCTGAACTTAGAACTTAAAAGCATAACAGTTTCTGTATCTGGGCCTGGCTGTACTGCAGTTGTACTAAAACAATTCTAAACTGCACAAGTAAGAATCAAAACTTGACAGCTTCCACAATTAAAAGTGGAAATTTTTCAACTGCATGATGGTGAACATAAAGGTAGAAAAGTAGCCTAAGGTACCTTCTCCTCCATGTCTTTTATCCAGTTCTTTCATCCAGTTATGGGATGGTAATATGTCAATACTGTCAATTTGTTGTATCAAAAAGCAGGTATTTGACAGTGCACCAGAATTGCCCCAGAGCACCTGAGACAATTAACTGCACAAACCAGACTGAACAAAGTTACACAAGTGTCATGAGCCAGCTAAGAAATTTTGAAGGTCAACAATGTCATATAATATTTCAGTCAGTAAACATAATAAAAACTTATAGGGCATGACAAAAGCTATTTTTAATTGTATCATGAGACACAGGGAAGGTGCAGACCTACCACCTTCTTTTAAATGTTAAATAAATCAATTTGATTCTTTCATTTCAGCTGTTAAGGTTTTGGGTTTTTACAACACATTCTAGAACTATGAATGAGTTGCACTTTGTAAACAGAAAATGTAAGAAAACATTTAATCAAAAATTAAATTATTTAGACTATCAGCAGCCAGTGCTAGTTATTTCTGGAAAGCCTTAGCAGGTACATTTTAAATAACCATCTATCCTTAGATGAATTCTAGAGATAATCACATAAATAAATGAAAGCCATCAATAATGCAGATTTGAGAATGGAGCTTTGCTTCACTATTTGCTTTTACAACACATTCATTAGCCACATGAGTGACTTGTGAACTTCAGTTCTGTGTTCCACAAACTCATATTTACATCTTAAAAACAGAGGTCAAACTCTTCAGAGTAATTCTGTGGAGTTCTAAAGAGGGCAGGTTGGTGTGTAAATGTTTCCTCATAAAATGTTTAGGTGAAAATCTACTGACATCTTTCACCCAGAGTTGGTCTTCTTCCAATCAGACACTGGGAAGCAAGCACGGCCTGTGACATAAACCAAATAGAGAATGGCTCTCCCCTGTGGACAGGAAATATTTCTAGTGCATTTTGAGAATACTGAACTGCTAATTTCAAAGCTATGTGTGCTTTGCTCTTACAGGGGACCACCCAACACTGTTTCAGACAAATATCTACAGTGAAGGCATTTGGGTAAGGAAAAGATGTGGTAATAACTGTTTCCTGGTGGTAACTGTTTCCTGCTTGGAGCTGAATGTAGACCATTCTTTCCCTGCTTACTGCTGGAGCAATCAACACCTGTCTGGTTACAATAAATTCTGATGACTGTCTCAAGCAGGAGTTCTGGGGAAGGGGAAGAGGGCTTGTTTTCTTCTAATTGCAGCATCAGGTGCACTGCCTGAACAACATTTTTGAAATACATGGTAATGGTAGTATCAGAAAGCTTGTGCCCTTACTGGTCTCATGATCACTGGGTCAACCATTTTGTTTGCCCTCCTATGAATCAAAAAGGAAAAATATATATTCAAATCTATTTTATTTACAGGTAATTTAATGCTTAAACTCTCCAAACTGAAAAACCACTCCAAAGCAAGTTTGAGAATCCTGCGTTTTATGTCTATTAGATTTACAACTTTTATGTGAATTGCTCTTCTATATAAATGATTTTCATACTAAGCCTTTGTAAATATCAAAATGCTGTATCTACAAATACAGAAATCCAAGCCTCAAGTAAATCAAAACACTGGAAGAACTCAATAATCCAGTATTTTTCCTAGTGTTCCTTTAATACATCTTGTGGTATAACACTAGCTGGCAAATAAGGTTACTCAGTTTTCTCCTGCCCTGGTGAGATGGGATGGAAAATGGAAAGAAGTAAAAGCCAGGCCTTAAGAAAACTTTAATAGTTGAAAAAAAGTTAGTAAGAGTAACAATAATAATAAATTAAATGTGATACAACAACAAGAGAGAGGAATAAAATCTGAGAAAGATCAATGATGCAGAACACCACTGCTCATCACGTGCTGACCAGTGCTCAGCCCAACCTGACCAGTGATGGGCAGCTCCTGGCCAGCTCCTCCCAGGCTGTGGACTGGGCATGGCACACCGTGGTTTGGAATATCCCTTTGGCCAGTTCAGCTCAGCTGTCCTGGCCATGCTCCTTCCTGGCTTCTTGTGCACCTGCTCACTGGCACAGCATGGAAAACTGGAAAGTCCTTGACTTAGGGTAAACACTGTTCAGCAGCAGCTGAAACATCAGTGTGTTATCAACTTTGTTCTCATACTGAATCCAAAATGCAGCACTGCAATAGGAAGAAAAACAATTCCATCCCAGATGAAAGCAAGACACCTGGTCTGAGCCAAAGTATTTAGACAACTGTTCAAGAATTATAGTGCAAAAACCCCTTCCCAATTTCTACACAAAAAGTGTAGATTTTCACTTAAGACAGAGTAAATTATGCTTTTTTTTTTTTTTTTTTTTTTTTTTTTTTTTTTTTTGGTAGAATCTCTTTATAGAATAGAATTTGGTACATTATTATATTTATGATATTTAATGTCAATCTGCATGTCTGAAAAACACACAAAAACTGGTACAGTATATTCTGTGTTGAAGAGAGGGAATTACATGTAAAAAACCACATTTGTATATGTGTTGTAAAAGATTTTAAAAGGAACAAATACTTAAATTCAATCTAAAAAAACCTCCTGACCCTTCCAAAAAGCATAATTTGTTGAATAATTTCAAAAGCATTTATCCACATCTTATGTTAATTAAAATTTAAAATATGCACACCAGCATCTTGAACTTAGAAAGCTGTGTATCTGTTTAACTGAAAACCTGAGAAATGTTGTAATAGAATGCTTCTTAAAAACATGACATTAAAAATGTTTTAGATCACATCTAATTTAGTGGAGAAAAACCTTCCATAAAGACATAAATTAGAAAGAAGCACCAATTTTCAGTTCAAGTTTTTCTCTGAGTTCCATCCAAAAACTTGGGTACTTGAGATATTTCAGAGTAAAATGAAGGACTGAAAAGCAGCTGGTTTGTAACTTATGTGCCAGCTAGCAAAGAGTGCTCCATTGAATAGCACCCAGAAATCTAAAAATTCTATCACTAGGTACATAAAAATAAACAAATATTTTTTTAAAATAACCCTCATGCAGAAAAGGCATGCTTATTATTCTAAAACTTGCATTTTTTAAAAATGTTTTCTTTGTTAAGACAAAGAATACTCGAGCATCAATCTTTTATTCAAAGAGCTTATTTGTCAGGTTTCATTGAAAAGATTAGGATCATATTTATTCAGCCAGAAAGCACAGAACAAATCAGGGTTTTTTTTTAGAAAACATTCTAGACCTTACTAGGAAAAGAAATAGAATAATAAATAAACCTCTTGTCCTAAGAAACAGACTCCCAGAAATTTAAATTAGTGTTACTTTGACAGCCATGTGTAGAAGGGGAAGTTCTCTGGAAGGTCTGTGCACAGGTTTTGGGGCAAAAGCAAAGACAGCTGGACAATGCTAACTTAACACATAGGATAGGAATTCAAATTGTGTATTTCCTCTACCCCGACTGAAGAAACTAGCTCTAAAACTTAAAAATAAGTCTAAATAAAACCAAAAATAGTATAAGTCTATAAGGAAAAACACTAGAAAAATCCTTGCAATGCTTTGCATTTAATCACCAAAGATAAATGTGCTTATAAACTGGTACATTTGGAAGTATATTAGTGGTCTGGGAAATAGGATTAAGTTAATAATTTCACATTGCAAAATTATCTCACACTGTTTGCAAGGAAACCTCTTGAGGAATGCAGCAGTTAGAATCGTTTCAATATTTGTACTTTTGGATCAGATTTACTGCAACCTGCAGCATTCACACAGGCACATAAAAAAACAATTGAGAAGGAGAAAGTTTAAATGATTTAAACTACACACCTTCTGAGTGCACCATGACATCAAATTCTACTGTTACATCAGGCACATAAGGGTATGATGTTGAAATTAAAATTATTTTGAAATTAAAATTATTTTGATTAAAACACGAAACATCAAATAGCCTTGCTTCCTTTGTTTTTGCAGACAAATGCCCAGATGACCTTAATTAACCTGAGCTCTGGCAAAGTACAGAAGAAATCTTAATCCCATTTTCTCATACAGTAGCAGCAGTTTGAGCAGCAGCACCTCTACCGTGCTGCCCTAAATCTCCTTTTCTTTAATGCTCTCATTAGTCCTGTAACATCTACCATGGAGCATAGCATATTCCCCTAAAACGTCCATTGTTCTCAAAATTCTACTTACTATTTGAAAGGTCTCATTAATATGAAGCAATACACAAAGAAATTATAATTTCTCTCTTGAAACAACTAGGCACAGCATACGTACATTTCAGCAGGACAGAATGAATACTAGCCATGCTGCAATTCATTTCTATTTTCCTTTGTTCTGGATTTCCATCTCCCATAAAGTTCTCATCCTGGATTTGCTCCTAAACTGTTCAGTAATGCTCACTTTTCCTCAATTACCCCACTTGATTTCTTTTCTGACTGATCCTGATTTCATCTTATTGGTTGAAAAATGCTGTCAACTGTCCAGGTTTTTATGTAACACCGGCTGGCTCTTAAACAATGTCAATTTTCATTCCTGTAAACTAATCTCTCAGCCAAAAGTACGCAAACTGTCACTAAAAAGCTGTTAATGGCTTTTAATTATTTTTGCTAACTAAATCAAATTAATTTAATTTTCTGTTCCACTTTTCTACCTCCAAAGCCTTCAAAAGTTTTCATAATTTGTATTGGAAAAGTGAACATAAGCCTAAAACTGTCTAGGTAAAAACAAGTAGACCCTAAAATTGTATCACAACTTGTGCTGAGCTTGGAATTTTCAACTTTACTTGAGGAAAAGTATTTTAGATTACCATCTTCTAAGAAGCAAAAAACAACAAACCACAAACCTTTTTTTCATGCTTGAAGAAATATCAGCAATTTTCTGTACTACAGCTAGGTGTAATAAAATAAATTTCAATACCAATAAGTTACAAAGGCTTAGCAAAAGGCAGCAAATTAAATAAGTTATGACTATCAGAATAGAACAAACAAACTAGCAACCATATAAGAAGCCCATCCACGTGCATGCACTGTAAATTTCAAAACTGTCTATGCCAGAATTTTTTCCTTCTCTTTTCTGATAAGAAGTATATTATCATTACAAAAGAATAATGTCAATACTTAACCTACTCTGCTATTCCTACTTGAGTGATTAGAGGCATAAACTTTCAGAATTTAAGGCAGGAGTATTGGCTTGTGCGCTATCCTGCTACTTTGGATTTGGGGAAAGTAATCCCAAAACAACTATGAACGTAGCTCTAAGATTTCCTGTAACAAAGACAGCCAAAGACCAAAATTTTACACATTCAAAACCATATTTAGCATCGGGATACTAAAAGGAAAAATCCATATGTGTTCTTCTGACTAGGAAGATATTACAAATTTAATTAAGTGATCTGAAGACCAGCATACTACAAACCGGCCTCAGAATATCAATACTTTGCCTTACTCCAACTCACTTAATTTTCATGTATTTTTCTTTATGCTTTGATTTCGAAGATTTATTTTATTCCAGTTCTCACTTAATTTGACATTTTGTCACCAAAAATGTCCTGTCTGAGCAGATCCATTAGACCACATTATCACTGATAGTCACAGTCAGCACCAAAAGCGAACAAAAGTGTACAGTCCACAAATATATAACACAGGGATGCTGCACGTCTTAAAGGTCAGTTTCTTTCTTGTAATAAAGAATAAAAATGCAAGCATACATTGTGCTTGCACACTGCTTTCTAAATGGGCAGTAATCTTGCTTTACAGGCAAGCATCAAGGTATAGTAGTGGTAGCATTAACAAGTTGTGTGCAAATACATGAAAGAAATGCTTAGCTTAGAATAAATGAATGAATGAAAAGTACTTTGAGATGTCTTCATGGTATACTTTATCATTGCCAAGCAGAGATTTCAAGTAAGAAACACTTAAGGTAAGGAACAAATCTTAAAGCGAACTGGATACTTTAAAACAAAACAGATGCTTCAATAACAACTCCTAAAACAAACTGGATACTTAAAACGCACCAAGCCTCTAAACTCTGAACGTGTGTTTTGTTCCTAACATTTAAAGAGTAATTAGATTTTGTCTGGAAAACACACAATCTTTACCTAATGCAATGCACACAGACAATTCAGATATAAGCAATATAGTTTTCTCTCTAGTTTCTCTCAGACAATGGAAATATTCACTAGGTCTGAGACCAAACAAAAACCAAAAATATGAGTACGGATGGTGACAAAATACTATTTTTAATGGCAAATTAGGCCTGCACATCTGTCTAAATCAAGGACTGATACTTACTTGTATTTTACACAGTTGGTCAGTTACTTTGTTGAGCTAGTACAATAACACCATGTAACACTGTTAAAAACAGACCTGCAGTAACATGCAAATATACCTTCTGAGGTCAGAAGGTGTATTAAAATCCTCAAAGAAAATTGTGGATTTGGGCCGGTGAAGAAAATAGCAAATAGGGTAATGCAATAAATTCGTTCCACAAGGAGATGGGAAAAGAAAAAAGATCTATTACATCTTAGTATTTCTGATACCCCCCCCTTCACAAAAAATCCTAGGGAAATCAGGAAATTGGTGAACAGATGTAACTGGTGTATATAGGGATGACCTTGCAGGCATGAATGTACTTAGGTTTGAAACATTGACCTGCAGATAGAAAACACATATTTGAAATAGATATCTGCAAACTACAAAACACGTGGAACAGTACAGAATTACTGAAAATAATAAACTTGTTCCTCTGACCTTGTAGAAATTTAAAATGACAGACTGGGAGAACAAAAAGCTGCCTCTATTCCATACACACAGAGAATAATAATTAGGATAGAATGCTAGCCTAAAAATCTAGGACTGAATGTTAATATTTAGCTAAGATTAAAGCTAAGACTGAAAGTTATCAGTCAACAGCCTAAAACTTAGAACACCTGGAGTGAACTTCTGGCACCAGCACAGAGTTGCCCTGTTCTTGGGCCAATCACTCACTTTTTCAGTACAATGGGTGTAAAACAGGGGAAAAAACCCAACCTGGTTTTCCTGTGTTATTATTTACTTCAGTCTGCAAACTATATACAGCAGAAGAATCTAAATAATATTTCAGATGGTTAGGTGCAAAATAATATATATATTTAACCTGTATATAAATATATATATTTATAAAATAAATATATTTATTAAATATAAATATATATATTTAACCTGCGTTCATTTTCAGTCAGGTTCATTTGGGGTAAGAGGCTTAAAGCTGTTCATGGTGAAAAAATAATGGAGGTTGTCTACTGAAAAATGCCTTTTCAGTAGCCAGATTTGTGTCTACTTTTACAACTCTCTTGTTAAAGAGTCCACAATAACTTGTCAAGAATATTAAAAAAATCAAGGAAATCAGAATGAAATTAATTTAATAAATTTCTTGCACTTACAAGAACAATATATTAGAGTATCTTAGTACAATACTTAGCAGTAGCCATCAAAAATGCATTTATATACAATACAATGGCTAAGAGACCTTTAACACAAAAGAGGGTACAATGGAATATATTTAAAAAAATAAATCCTGTGATGCTAGGAAAACAGTTCAGCCTCTGCAGTTTCAACTGCAACAGTTTACACACAAAGTATTTTGATAGGTATACATACAAGAACTAAACTAACCGCGAGGAAAACAGCCCCAACAAAAGGACCTGGTGTTGCTTTTCCAAAATTCAGAAAACTGTAAAATTAAACCTCACCTCCCTCTTCCACCAACGTTGTTGCTGCTATAGTGGGAGAAGTTTCCCATCCAGCAATACAGACTTCTCAACTCCAAGATATCCTGATTAGAGGCCACGTGTACTGGGATTCCCCCATGGGGCAGGGATACTTGTAGGCACACGACAAAGAAAGAACAGGCACATGGAACAGCAACTAGGAGATGTTCCTTCTTCCTACGGGCTCCAGGCAGAACAAAGGCCTGTTAGGAGAGACTTCCCAGGCAGCAGGGCTGGACACTTGTTCCCAGTCCTGAAGCAGTAGCGACTGAGTCATCACAAAGCAGGCTGACCAGCTGGATCCCAAACAGGAAAAGCAGAAGCAGCAAACACACTGTTCCGCAAACACTCATGATCCCAATACTAAACAGAGAAATGTGACCTTAGATTTAAATGACTGTTTAATTTTCAAAGTGTCAGATTTCATGGGTTTGCTTAGGAGACCTTTCCTGATCAAAGCACAAAAGTTTACTGGTAATCATTCCTGCTTCTACACATTTCCTAGTTACTATCAAAACTCCCTGGCAGTAGGATAGCGAGCTTCCTTCTGAGGTACAATACCACCAAATTAAAATGAGCAATCCATGCCCTGACTTTTGCTGTTCTGACTCATCTTGAAAGTAATGAAGTAGAGTGAGCTATGAATTTTGATAAAATCACTTCAAATACTGGTCACATACCAAGTTGCCAGTAAGACAACCAAAGGAGACTTCCTACAGGCATTGAATAATGCAGGCATTGTTACCTTGTTTTTCATCAAATTTGGCAAAATAATAGCCGACAGGTTCCCCAGCAGCTACTATTCCTTGAGACATGGAAATGTATTCTGCTAGATGTTATCCCTGAAAATTTTATCAGAGCAACGTTGAAAAGAAATATAAAGCATTATGACTCTTCCAAATGGCTGAAAGAACAGGTGACATCTGAAGTATGCAGAAAATGAGAGCAAAACCATGTAACTTTCTCAATGGAAGGATTTACCATGGATACCTAAGGGCAAGATGGATAATAAAAGTCAACCTAAATTAGTCGTCACACACACTCTGCTTCTGGGATCAAAGAGGATAAAATGATTTTGAAAATTTTTGCACAGATTTTCTTGTGCAGCACAAAGCTCCAGAAACTTTTCTTTCTATGACTTGGATCTCATGTTTAAACATCACGCTGTTAGAGAGGGTTATAGAGAACCAAGAGGAGTCTGCTATTAATCAACTGCTCTGCTTGTTTACCTCTTATTCACTTAAGAGGAAAGGAGGCAGTTCTGGCCACAGGAAAGGAAACACTATTCAGTCATAAGAGCCTCTGCAGCATTATTAGACAGTGCACTAATTTATAGATCACTCTACATGATCAAGCAGGCATAAAACAACATTTTAGATGAGAAAGCAAAAATCATAAGCAATGGCAAAATCTAAGATCACGGGAAATCCCTTAAGAAGTTTCACAGA
This sequence comes from Aegithalos caudatus, assembly GCA_013389925.1. Lineage (NCBI taxonomy): Eukaryota > Metazoa > Chordata > Aves > Passeriformes > Aegithalidae > Aegithalos > Aegithalos caudatus. The sequence goes on along the minus strand of WEIU01012596.1, from coordinate 411,259 downwards.
GAAAGACAACTTTTTTTTCCTACAGAAATTAACAGAAGAGACATGACAAACACAACAACGAACACATCCCTATCTTAATCTCTGGGGTTTATTCAACTAAACTATTTTGTCTCTGACTACAAAAAGCTCAGTCCCAAAAGAGAATTGGTGCACTGCAGTAACATTCCGGCTGTGCCCACTTCACAAAGACTCCACTAAGTAGGCCACCAATTTGGAAAAGTACATATACCCAAAGTGAACTCTAAAGTACCGGACCAGGGCATCAGCACAGCACTGCCGATGGGCTCGGGACCCGATTTCAGCAGGTTTCAAAACTCTGCACAAAAATGCGGGCCCGCGGCTCATCTCGGCTGTGACAAATGCGAGTTCTCGGCGGGGCGTCCTGCAGCCGCCCTGCTCAGCTTCCGAGACTCCTCCTCAGCATCATCATCATCACGCATCATGCTGCGGGATATGGGGGCAGGTATGTGTGTGCGAGGCTGGGGCAAAAACCGAGGGCGAAAGATCCCGGCCAAGCAGATGCACTCAGCGCAAGGGCCACGGCCAGAGCCGGAGCGGCGGCTGGGAGCGGGGAATGCCGTGGCGCAGGTGAAGCGAAAAGCGGGACCTTCCTTGGTTGGGGGCGCGGGTCAGCTCCCCGCCAGGAGCGGTCGGGAGAGGAGGG
>WEIU01012596.1:323100-410216 GCA_013389925.1 Aegithalos caudatus | reverse complement strand
GGGCGGGGAGAGGCGCCGGGAGCGGCGGGGCTGAGGCTGCCGCCCCTGGCGGGAGCTTCCCCGGGCTGCAGGAGAGACCGGCACGAGCATTCCGGTTCCCTGCTGGGGGAAAAGCTGGGCAACACAGTTGCTTTTTAGATTTGGGAAGGTGAAGCCCACCGGGAGGTGTTGCCAGTGAGACTTTTCCTTCATCTCCTCCTCGCGTGTATGTGCCACAGCCAAGCACAGTTGGAGCACGCCCAGAGGAGGGCCACCAAGTTAATAAGAGGACTGAAGCACCTCCCTGCGAAGACAAGTTGAGGAAGTCGGGGCTGTTCAGCTTAGACAAGGGGAGATTATGCGCAGACCTCTTAGCAACCTTCCAGTATCTGAAGGGAGCCTACAGGGAAGAGGAGAAGAATTCTGTCAGGAACTACATAGATGGGACAAGGGGTAATGGGTTCAAATTGAAAGAGGGAAATTTAGGTTAGGCATTAAGAAGAAATTCTTCACTCTGCGGGTGGGTAGACACTGGAAGAGGTTGCCCGGGGGTGTTGCGGGTGCCCCATCCCTGGCAGCATTCAAAGCCAGGCTGGGTAAAGCCTTGAGCAGCTTGGTCTAGTGGGAAGTATCCCTGCCCATGGCAGGGGAGATGAGACTAGATGATCTTTAAGGTCTATTCCAACTCCTTGACATTCTGTGATTCCATGATTCTATGGTAACATCCCCCCAAATCGTAAAAAACCTTCAATATATACTTAAATTTATACTTAAAATCCATACCGTCCTCTCATGTCATCCACACTACTACCTATTTGGTCAGCCCCAGGCTCCCTATGGAAGCACGGCACTATGTTCGAGCTGGTGACGTGCATAATAGCTGATGTGACTGCTGGGAATCTGAATTCTGGGGAGCAAGCCTGGGAAGAATTGTCACTTGGGCATCTGTTGCTGAATAACAAGAGCCAAAAACTGGAATCATTGAAGGTGCTTCATGGGATAAAGTGTGTAAAATAAAATAATTTTTACTACAAGAGCAAGAGTAATAATTTTGAATTGGGAATTGACATCTGTTTGAGTTACCCTGTTAGAATTTTTTTTATAGAAAGAGGAGTCACTCACTTGAAGGTCTTTTTTTTTTTTTTTTTTTTTTTTTTTTTTTTTTTTTTTTTTTTTCTCAGAGGTAAAAGAAGACAAAATAAAATTACAGCATTAAGTTGTAACATTGCCTGTGGATTGCAAGCCTATAGTGTGTTTTCCCCAAATAGCCTTGGAAAGGAGTTACTCTGTTTTTCTTATTCCACATGCTCTCTCTAGCACCTGAGAGGAAACATACAGAATGTTATTCTACATAGGCAATTAACATTTTTCTAAAGGACATTTTAGCTTTATGCTAATTAGTTATGTTTCTATGCTCTTATGTCTAAAAACCCAGAGCCAGGCAGACTACCTGAATAATAAGCCCAGCTTAAATGTGATTAAGTGTTGTCTGAGAGAGCAAAAGGTAAGAGACAGGCTCCTCTAGTAACCTGAAAAGCACATGGAAAAGAAAGGGAAGAAAAGTTGCAGCAAGGCTGGAGAAATACTTTGTTCTCTTGCTTCAGTTTCGTGCTGATGAATAAAAATTTGTCTTGAAAAGGCTTGGTCAAAACAGGGTGTTCTCCCTGTGCTGGAAAGCAGGCAGCTGTCTCCTGTGTGTGCAAGCAGCTGCTCACAGTTAATGAGCACTCCTCCTGCTGTCACTTGTCTCAGCTTTCCTAGGCTGAGTAGTAGCGGTTTGCTTTCCTGCTTTTTAGAGGCAGCAGAGGGAATCCTAACAGGAAATCTTAATGGTCCACAGGAGTAAAATCAGCCTTTTTGCAAGAAAAAGAAGGTAAAGGGGCACGCATGAGAAAGTTTCTCCTATACTCACCCTTTTTTCAGGTCATTGCAGGATGCCAAGCTGCTGCTCTAGCGAACACTGCCCATAACTTGCAAAAACCATGCCCAGCTTACCCAGCGGCAGTTTGCTTTCCCTTGCTAGCATTCAGTTATTTCAGCAATGTGGGCGGTCCTATCCAGCATACAAATCTAGCCAACTCCAAACAGTTAATAGGTAAGCCTGGAAGGAGTCAAATCTTCCTCAAGCACTTTTAAAGTGACCATAGGATAGTAAGACTCAGCACACTGGAGTTAAAATGTTGAAATTTGGGTTTAACCAGCTGTAGAATTGTGGCAATATAAATTCCACTGCCCTAAGGATTATAACCATGATAGGTTTGAGGCAATCTTCCCTTAGCAATATTCCACTTCTTTTTTTTTTTAAACATTTGAGGATGATTGTATGTTTCCCCTGCCCCAAATTTTTACTCTCTATGACACTCCCTTCAATCGCTGGTGTTCAAAAATTCCCCTCTCTCTTCAGAAAAGGGGGTATGGAATTGGGGGGGAGGACGAGGTGAGGTTTCAGTAGAAAAGATAGACTACAAATCAGGGAATTCTTTTGCATTTTGATTAAACTTGCATCCTTTCTAGATTACTGTTCTGATTTCCTGTCATACACCATGAAGGATATGAACAGAAATTTATGAAAAGCTCTTCCATAATAGGTTTTGTAATTTAGCTAATGGAGAAAAAAAATGCTTGATGCATGCCAGTTCTCCTTTCTTTGCTGTTGATTTTTCCTGAGCTTGGTTTATATGAATGACTTTACTGAAAGCATTCTGGTACAAACATTAATGTGAGAGAAGAAATGGATGCTTAATTCCCAGCCATTGAAAGTCTGGATGTCTTTTTCAGAAAAAAAAAAAATATAGTAGTAAATAGGTTGCCTGGCTTTGATCTTCCTGTATTTTGATGTTTTGCCTGCCTGGGTTTAAAAGGTTTGTGTGCAGTTTGAGTTTGGGATGGAAAAACTAGGACTAGCAACCAGTGAGCAGTTGGATGTGTGAGCTGTAATGGACATAATTAGGTTAGGGAATGCAGGTCTGGTGCTAGGGACTACAGTGTAAATGATGGATGAAAACCAAGGAGAAAGCTTTGTAAGTGGTTGTTTCAAAGGAGTTTACAAATAAAGCATTCTAATGCTTCTGAAATATGTTTGAAAATGCTGATGTCATCATAGAGTAAGTATTGAATTCAGTTGAGGATTCCAACTCAAAATTGAATTAATTTTCCTCCTTTTTCTTTTTTGTTTAGGCTCATTTTCCATTCATTTCATCACAGGATCACAGACTAAGTCAGTTTGGAAGGAATGCCTGTAAGACATTTGGTCTGACCTTTCTCCCCACATAGACAGTCAGCACCCCTGTTACTTGGCTGTAACGTGTTGCCCTGTGTCATGCCCAGATTAGCTCTGATCATCTCTCAGGGATAGAGATTCTGCAATGCACTCTGGGCAACCTGTTTGAACATTTGGCCACATTCATTGCAAAGAGTACTTTCTTATTATCTATTGAAAATTTCTTATTGCACCTATCTCCTCTAATTTGGTTCTGCACCTTGTTGGGAAGGGCTCTGTCCCCATCCATTCTATAACCACACATCAGGTACTCTGTAAGTAGATCCCTGTTAACCTCTGTCCTCCAGAGTGAGTGAAGCCAACTCTCCCAGCCTTTCCTTCTGTGTCATCAGCTGTGTGCCACTGACCTTCCAGGGACTTTACAGACTCCTTCCAGTATGTCAGTGTCTGTCTTGTCTTGGGTCGTCCCAAACTGGACAAAGTATTCCATATGTAGTCTCACAAATGGTAGAAGGGCGGGAAGAATTGCTTCCCTTGTGCTATTAGTGACCTATAATTAGTGCAGGAGTATTGACTCTTTGCCCAGTCATACCCATGGCGCTTCCTTACTTTTCTCTGCTTTGAGGCTGAGGAATTGTGTCTTAGTCACTCTTACTATTGCAGCACTCTTGTGTCTTAGTGCCCTTAATGAGGTATGACTTTGAACATCCATCTTCCCTTTTCCTGAATTTTTTTCATTTCTAAACTTGAAATAAGATTTTTCAACAAGAAATAACTTTCTCGTGTGGTTCTAGTCACATTACCTTTGCATTTGTTTGAAGTGGGAACAGATAATAGATTTGAATAGTTTCATAACACTGAGCAGTGATTTGCTTTTGTAATAATGACAAAGGACTGTTTTTTTTTTTGTTTTTGTTTGTTTGGTTTTTTGTTTGTTTGTTTTTTTGTTTTTGTTTGTTTGTTTGTTTGTTTTTGTGGGTTTTTGTTTGTTTGTTTTTGTTTTTGTTTTGTTTTGTTTTTTTCCTGTAAGCGATGAAACATCACCATTTGTCCCTAAGTGCTAATGTTCACTTCAGAGCCTGCTGTATAGCTCATTCTGGTATTGGGCTTCCCCCCTCTCACCTCACCCACCTCACTATCTACTTGGAATTCATTTGCCATTTCATTGGACAACTATTCAGTTTCATAAAGTCATGCAGGTTTTTTAGTCTGTCCTTATCCTGACTTTCCTGAATAACTTGATGTCATCACTAAACTCTAAGCTTGCTCTTCATCATTTTCCAGCTCACTGTTGAAGATCTTAGACCCTTTCCCAAACCTCAGGAATGATCTCCTTTCTTTGTTTGGAATGATTTTTTTTCTGTCTGCTCCTTATCTTCTAGCCAATTATTTATCCATATCAGGACTTCTTATATGGATACATAGCTTCCTTTTTAAGCCTTAGGTGATGAATTTTGCCAAAACCCTTTTTGAAATCTGGATAAACCAGACTGCCCCCATTCAGAGATCTGTCAGAGAGCTTCAGCAGACTTGTAGGGCAGAGCTTTATTAATCAGAACCTATGCTTTCTCTTCTCAATAGATCATAATTCTTCAGGTGTCCACTCATTGTATGCTTTATTATAAGATTATAAGATTATATGCTTTATTATAAGATTATATGCTTTATTATAAGTTAACATTAAAACTTTTTAGTTGCCTAGATCCCTCAAAACTCCTTAAAGACTGGTGTCATAGGTGACATATGTACCATGCAATTTTAAGTAATCCTATTTCATCCTGAACCTTCATGCATGCTTTTATGGAATTTCTCCTGCATCTTTTCACTAAACTCTGATATCTTCCCTAGTTACCATTGAAGTTACCATCATTCCCTAGTTACCATCCCAATTAATAATTGTCAGACAGTAGTTTCAAACTACATCCCAAGCTCTTTGTGCTTTTATTTAACTGTAATATAATATTTAATTATGGAACAGGAGTGCATTAAGTGTTGTCCTGTGATATGCAAAATACAACTAGGACTGTGATGTGTCTTTAAGGTATTATATGTACAAATCTGTGCATTTCAAAATACTCTTGTGTTCCACTGAAATATTTATCTGTTGGGCAGTTGGAATACATGAGATCTGACTGACCTTGTAAACTAAAACTATGTGGTAGCTTAACTGTGGCTTTGTGCCAGATGCCCACACAGCCACTCCATAATTCCCCTCCTCAACTGGGCAGGGGAGAGAAAATGTCATGAAAGGCTCAGCAGTCAAGGACAGGGAGAGATCACTCTCCAGTTACTATCATAGGCAAAGCACACTCAGCACTGGGAAATTATTTTAATTACCAATCAAATAATGAAAAACAAAATCCTAAAACTGCTTTCCAAACACCTTCCCCCCATGCCTCCCTTCTTCTCAGGCTTAATGTTACTCCTGATTTCTCATCCTCCTCTTCCCCACAGTGGTGCAGGGGAACAGGGATTGGGGGCTGCAGTGAGTTAATCACACATTGCCTCTGCTGCTCCTTCCTCCTCAGGGACAGGACTCCTCACACTCTGCTGCTCCAGTGTAGAGTCCTTTACATGTGGAGCAATCCTTCAGGAACAGGCTGCCCCAGTGAAGGTCCCCTGTGGGGTCACAACTCCTGCCACTAAAGCTGGTCCAGTGTGGGTTTCCCACAAGGTCACATCCTCATTTGGGCATCCACCTGATCCAGTGTGGGGTCCTCCACTGGCTGCAGGTGGATCTCTGGATCCATGGACCCTCATGGGCTGCATAGGGACAACTACCCCACCACGGGCTGCACCACAGGCTGCAGGGGAATCTCTGCTGCAGTGACTGGAACATCTCCTCTCTTCCTTCTTCACTGACCTTGGTGTCAGCAGTGTTGTTTCCCCCACATGTTCTCATTTCTGTCTCCCACCTGCTGTTGCACAGCAGATTTTTTCCCCTTCTTACATATATTATCCCAGAGGTACTATCACCGTCACTGTTCTACTCGGCCTTGGCCAACAGCAGGTCTGTGTTGGAGCTGCATTGACTCTGCAGACATAGGGAAAGCTTCTGGCAGTTTTTCACAGAAGCCACCCCTGTAGTTCCTTCCTTCTTCCCCTTCCCACTACCAGGGCCTTGCCATGCAAACCCAATAAAAGGTGCATAACACAAGGTGACATAAAATGAAAAATTTAACACATGTGATGAAAATATATGAGTATTGATGCTGCTTCTTATTAAAAAAATGCTAGTGTTTGGGATTTTTTTTCCCTCACTGCTAGAGGTTATGCTTCTTAAGAACTTTTGAGAGAACTCAAACCTTTAAGAATAGAACTCAACAATGAATTAATGTATGGAAGAATAATGCTTCAATTTTATATTTTTTGTAACAGAGGTCATGATCAGGAAACTCTAATGTCTCCCACATCAGATGTTCCTTTCTGTTTGGTCAAAGTGTGCGAGGACAGTAGTAAATATTCCATGCTCAAATGCAGTGTTGTTCTTTTCTGAATCCAGGTTTTATAGAATTGAGCTAATGTAGCAATTATATACACTAATTTTAGCAATTATAAATATTTATATATCCTGAGTTATTAGAAAGAATAGTATTTCTGCTGTGACCGTTTAGGACTTGGGACAAGGGAGTTTACAGGAGAAAATGTATGGCTCAACAGCTATGGTCAAAGAGAGTTAAGCTACTTAAAAACAAGTGTTTTTAGCCCAGAAATAGTATTGTACAGGAATCTCATAAAATATTTATGCAACAATTTATACGTGTTTAACACCAAACTATGCTGATCTTCTTGTCTGTGTAATCATGCTGTGTAAAAGATCAGTATGAATAATTGATTTTCCTGGATCTAATTTTGGACCTAATTACTGTAATCTCTTAGGTGGCATTACCTGTTTGATTGTATATGGTGGAGAATCAATAATGACTTTATAGGTTTAGTGGTCAGCTTCGCATGAGAGCAGGCCAAGCAGGCCAGCAACATTTCTGAGTCTAGCATTTGCTTAGAGTTTATGAAACAGGCAAGCTCATACAGGAGTTGTCATTGTTGAGGAAGAATCAAAATTACTGTGTATTAGCAAGTGTGGACATTTGGTTTTATTTGTACAAAAAGTGATCTAAGTAAAAACATTAGGTACAATGTTAGGTTTAGTAAACTGAGAAGTTCCTAGTGAGAGAAATGCATAGGTAGAGTAAACTGGATACTGGCACTGTATCTGGACATCTGAATGTGGTAGCATGAATGGGGAAATACTCTTTCAGAAGGCAGGGTGTAAAAAAAAGGGAAATGTCTTTCAGAATAGATATGTCTCCTTTATATGAAATTGTGCATTCAAGAGCCTTCCTTTTGACTGAGAAAACAGGACTCGAAGATGGAATTTCATCAGAACCTATTGGTTTTTAATTCTAATGCATTCAAATGAGAGGCTGTTTCACAGAGTCACAGAATGGATCAGGTTGGAAGAGACTACAGTGGGTCACCTGGTCCAACCTCCCTGCTCAAGCAGGGCCCTCCCTGTTTCCTAGAGCACATGGCACAGGATTGTGTCCAGACAATTTCTGAGTATCTCCAGTAAGAGAGATTTCACAACCTCTCTGGGCAATCTGCCCCAGTTCTCAGGCACTCTCACAGTAAAGTTGTTCTTCCTCATGTTCAGGTGGAACTTCCTGTGCATCCGTTTCCACCTCTTGTCCCATTGCTTGGCAATTACAAGAGTCTGGCTCCATCCTCTTGACACCCCTCCTTCAGATGCTTATTAACATTGAAAAGACCTCACGTCAGTTCTCTTCTCAAGGCTGAACAGGCTCAGTTCCCTCAGCCTTACCTCATAACAGAGATGTTCCTGTAATCATCTTTTTCACCACCTGCTGGACTTGCTCCAGGAGCTTGATGTCTTGTACTGAGGAGCCCAGAACTGGACACAGCACTCCAGATCTGGCCTCATCAGGGCTGAGCAGAGGGGCAGGATCACCCTCCTTGACCTGCTGGCAATGCTATTCCTAATGCACACCATGATTCCATTGGCCTTCTTGGCCATAAAGACACACTGTTGGCTGATGGACAGTTTGTTGTTCATCAGGACTCTCGGGTCCTTCTCCACAGAGCTCCTTTCCAGCAGGTCAGGCCCCAGCCTGTCCTGGTGCATAAGGTTATTCTTCTCCAGGGGAAGGACCCTGCATTTGCCCTTGTTGAATTTCGGACAGTTGTTTGTCCATCTCTGCAGCCTGTCAAGTTCTTTCTGAAGGGCTGCATGGTGTTCTGAGGTATTGGCCACTTCTCCCATCTTTGTTTTGTCACTTCAGAATTAGGCACACCATCACCTTTGCATGGACTGAAGTGAGGCTGAGTGGCTGATAGTTCCCTGCGTCCTCCTTCTTGCCCTTTTTAAAGACTGGAGTGACTTTTGCTTTCTTTCAGCCCTCAGGCACCTCTCCTTATCTCTATGACCTTTCAGAGGTGATTGTGAACAGCCTTGCCTGCTCTCTCAGCATTCATGGATGCATCAAGGCCTATGGACTTGTGGATTTCAAGTTTGCTTGGGTGATCTCTGACCAAATCCTCCTCAACTAAGGGAAGGTCTTCCTGATGTTCATTTGCCCTTGTCTCCATGGTCAGAGATCCCTGAGGGCTGATCTTGTCAGTGAAGATTGATGCAAAGAAGGCGTTCAGGAAGGCACCCCCCCCTCCATTTAGTAACAGTTCAACATTATCCTTTTGTTTCCTTTGTTATTGACACTTTGAAAAAGCCCTTCTTTTCCTTGACATCCTTGGCCAGATTTAATTCCAAATGGGGCTTGACTTGCCTCATTTCTGCTTACTCTGACAACCTCTCTATATTCAAAGTGGCCTGACCCTGCTACCATCTTGTGTATATTTCCCATGTATTCATAAGTAATGACAGCAGTTCTTTTTTCATCCAACAGGTGTGTTGCTCCCTTTGCCTGATTTCTTGCTTATCAGGATGCATTGTTCTTGAGCCTGGAGGAAGTGATCCTTGAATATTGACTAGCTCTCTTGGACCACTCTTCCCTGCAAGACTCTTCCTGTGGAATTCTTCCAAGAAGGTCCCTGAAGTGGCTAAAGTTAGCTCTTCTGAAGTTCATGGTTTTAATCTTACTTGCTGCTCCGCTTCCTCCTCACCTGTTGCTGAACCCCACAAGCTCAAGGCCACTACAGCCAAGGCTGCACCCAACCTTCACAACTCCAATAAGGCTTTCCCTGTTTGTTTATGAATTGAGCAGCACATCATTCCTTGTGGGATCCTCCACTATCTGTGGCAAGAAGAAATCACTGATTTGCAGGACCATGCCCCCCAGCCTGTTTGTGCTTTGTTGTGTAGCTTTCCAGCAGATGTCAGGGTGGTTGAAGTCCCCCACATGAACAAGGGCCTGTGACTTCGAGGCTGCTGTAATTGCCTATGGAAGTGCTCACCCACCTCCTCCTCCCAGTCAGGCAGGCTGGAGCAAACACCCACAGAGTGTCAGCTTTACTTGTCCACCCTTTTATCCTCACCCATAAGCTCTCAACTCGCTCGTCATCCACTCCGAGACAGAGCTCAGTATATTCCAAGTGTTGCCTCACAGAGAGGGCAACTCCACCCTCGTGCCTTCCTGGTCTGTCTCTGTAGCTCTTCATGGCAGCATTCCACTGTGGGAGTTATCCCACCCCTTCCCTGTAATTGCAGTGAGGTCGAAGCTTTACACAGAGCTCTTGCTCCTCCTGCTCGTTTCCCCTACTGCGTGTTGGTGTACAGGCACTTAACAGAAGTAGTTAAAATCCTGGTGGGGGTGCAGAGGGATACCCCATAGTCCTGTCTAGTGGCTGAGGTTTTTTAGTCTGCTTGTGCTTAATCAAGTATCCCCTCTTAAGCCTCCTTTTACTACTAGATTGGTTACTATAATTCTCCCCTTTCCTAAATCTCTGGCAAGTTTGGCCCTGTCCCTATTCCTGTCCCCCTAATGTTGGTCAGCTGGTAATATCAGGAGTGTGATTCCTGTCTGCCCAAAGAGATGTGTGTGTATCAGGGAGAAAAGGAAAAATGAACTTTTATGCAACAAAAAGGAAATAACACCTGGGCTAACCTCCTCTTGAGCTCATCAGAAACACTGTTCCCAGGAACTTGGGCTGTCTGCTGAGATCCTGCTTTTTAACAAACACCCTTAGAAAATTATTTTTCTTGCCTGAATAACAACCCAAGTGGAACAATGTTTTTGTTATCAAACTTTCAAAGAAATTACTGACCTGAATTGCCGCCAGGATGGAAAATTACTATGACTTATGCCAGTTCTCTTGCAAACCTATAAGCATCAGCTTTAAGTGAGACCCTACGAACTCTCCAGGACTACAGTGGGCTGCAATTGGCAGCCTCCTTCTGAGTGGGGCCTCTCAGGGCCAGTGAACTCTCAAATTTGCTATACTTGGAGCCAGCAACAGACCTTGGGTGATACCCCCACTGAGTTTCAACCCTTCGCCCCTTGAAAAGATGTAAAGGCATCCAACATGAGCTGAACTCAAGGGGAAATTTTCACAGGTACACATTCCTTTAGGTCTGTGTGTGTGCAAGTGTGAATATGCCATAGAAAATTTACTATGAATAATTGTCTCTTAGATTCTTAATTATATTAGATTAGTAAATTAAGCTGTGAGTTACTGTCATGCTTGCAGTAAATTCTGTAGAATCTTTTGTTTAATTGTTTGAATTAGGCTATCAATTAAGTGCTGTTAAGTGTGGTTTAAATTTTTAGGCCTAAGCCATTGGTCAATTCTGTGACTATATTTGTCAAAGGGGTCCACTCTGAACCTTGTGACTCAATAGCTGGGTCTTTCTCATTCCTTTTTATCCTTATCCTTTCCCATTCTTACCCTTTTTTCATCCCCAGCCTCCATGTAAGTTAGATTTTAGTCCATTTTTTTCTCTGTGTGCTTTAACCACTTGGTAAGCAGTAGGGCAAAGTTTTAAACAAATTTTTTCATGCTTTCACTTTAATATTAAACCTGCTTTTGCTGGTACCTTTTAGCTGGTGATTCTTTGAGTGACCTGAGACAGTTGTTTGTGACAGGTGGAGAGCAAGAACAATGAGAAGACTCCCTCCCTGTTCCCTCTCCCACCCCAGCTTCTTGATAAAGACCAGGTAATCCATAGTTCAGGTGGAAGCACTGGGTGTATCATTCACTTCTTGGATCGCTGCTGCCCTCTTCTGCTGGCTTCCCATGGCTGTTGTGTCACGGGGAGTTTTTGTATTGCACCAAACGCCTTGTGTCTGTTGTGATGTTAGGGGAGGCTGTGGAGTGAAATGCACTGACTTTCTAGGGCTGGTCTCCAAAAAGAATTAGTTTTATTCAGGACAGTGCTGTCATACGTGGTTGGTACCCTTTTGTACTTCACAGAATCGTAAATGATGTGGAGTGCAGGTACTCTGAGAAAGAATCTGTCAGCATTGAAAAAGCAGACACTGTTCTGGCCATGTGTCTGTAAAATGGACTTGGGCCAGCACGACTGGCAGTGCTGTAGCGTGCCTGTGTTGGGCATTTGAGCTGGTGCAGACCTGTGAGTACGTGCAATGCCTCAGAAATGTGGGGCTTGAAACCCAGCTTTCTGATGCAACACTTCTGGAGTGAAGCAATTTCCTCTGCACAGCTTCTGTAATTAAGTTTATTAAGAATTCTGGCACCCAGACAAATAGTCGTATTATGAGGCACAGGGAAAGTGCTAGACAGAAGCCTGAAGATGTAGGAGGAACTGAGGCATGACCAGCGTCCAGAGGAGAGCCACAAAGATGATTAGAGGGATGGAGCACCTCTTTTATGAAGACAGGCTGGGAGAGTTGAGGTTGTTCTACCTGGTAAAGGCTCCAGGGAGGCTTCAGAGCAGCCTTCCAGTACCTAAATAGGACTATAAGAGCTGGAGCAGGAGTTTTTATAAGGGCATGTAATGACAGAGCAAGGGGGAATTGCTTCAAACTGAGAGAGGGCAGGTTTAGATTAAATATTAGAAATTTTTTAACTGTGAAGGTGGTGAGGTACTGGCACAGGCTGCCCAGACAAGCTGCCATCCCATTCCCAGTGGATGCCCCATATCTGGAAGTATTCAAGGCCAGAGTGGATGGAGCCCTGACCAACCTGGTCTAGTGAAAGGTATCCCTATCCATAGCAGGGGATTGGAACGGAATAATCTTTAAGATCCCTTCCAACCCAAACCATTCTGCAATTTTATAATTTAAGGGCATACTAAGATAAAGCTATACGATTTTATTTTCATTGCAGCTGGCACTATTCCCAGGCCTAATTGCATGGTTTCTGCCCAGACTTATTCTCTTGCAGGCTGCCTGGCTGGTGGGCTCCTGAGCTCTCCTCAGTGTGGCTCCACCAGGTACAGTCCAAGGCTCAGGAACACAGTGTGTACTCCCAGAGGGTTTTGGACAGAGCTGGTGTAACCACCTGGGGTAACCACCCTCTTCCAGAGGGGAATGAGTGGCAGTTCCACAACTGGGAGCAGTTCCACAACTGGGGTCAGTTCCAAGTGCATGGACAGGCATTCCACTTCCAAACTGCGGTGTGCCTATTATGCTGTACTTATTTTGATAATCTGCGCATTCATTCTGTTGAGATTGAAAATTACAAAATTTTTCTCTTTGCCTCAGTAAGAGTTAGTGGACTAAGATTTGCATGGCAGGTTGATAGACTTGGTATGAATGGAGCTCAGCTGTTAATTACAGTGATGTAGTGACAGGCATTTCTATGTACTGACCAAGAGCAAACATCCCTCCCAATGATTCAGAGCATCCAGAAGTCACTCAGGAGGCACAGCAATCAGGTAGTGGTGTCTGCTTCTCAAGACTGTGACCCTGTACAAGACTGTCATCTCATGTATTCCTGGACTGATAACCAATTGCTGATTATGCTGATGTGCAGGGACTTCTCTGAGCATGTTTATGCACAGGCAAAGTTGAACTTCTTTGCTGTGCTGGCTGAAATATATAATTGTGCCATTCCAAGGATGCCTTTCTAGGAGCAGCTAAATTCTTTCTAAACAACTTGCATATGGGAAAAATTAAAAAAAAAAAAAAAAAAGAGAAAAAAAAAAGAAAAGTCAGTCTCACCCTGTTTGTGTAACTATACATACCAAAGTTATAGTTTCTTTCATTCTTCTTGTCTTAAATTAAGTTAACTTTTTCGGGGGGGGGTGGGTATATTACATTAGTAGTGTGATTTAGCAAGCCTTTAGGGACTGAAGGGTGGTGTCACAGATGGAGTGATTAGAAGTATCTGGCAGTGGGAAGAGAGTGGAGGATATCTCAGAGCAAGCCTTGTAGTCTACAAAGGCTATGTGCAGTATGAGGGCAGTGCATGCTGCACTGCCACAATGTGGCTGGCTAATAAAAACAAGCCAACTTTCATCAGGGCTACATAAATAGCAATAGCTTCATTTGCACATTCCCTGTGGCATGGAATTGCTCAGCAGTCCTTCCCCCTCTGTCGTGCAAAGACATATTGCATGGACAGGGGCACCTGTCCCAGAACAACACACACAGCACATGCACCTTTCCAAGCAAAAGCACACACACACACTGATGTAGCCTGTGCTGTAGGCTTGCCTCCTGAGAAGACAGGAAATTAGGGTTTTCTTGCAAGTCTGACCCAGTAGGAAATAGAAACAGAGCACATTACATATATTTTCTTTATTGCTGGACTTTTTTTTTTCCCAGTAAGTAGGCATGATTCCTTAAAGGTTGAGGTTTTTAACAACAGTAAAGTTTTTCAGGTTTCTCTTTTTTTTTTTTTTTCTTTTTTCTGTGGACAAAAAGATACCTTTGAACAAGGTTTTGCCTTATATTACAGTATTTCTGTACAAAAATAAAAGTCCCAAATCAAATTATTATTAGCTGATATTCCCCAATTTATTTACAGGGTACTGTCAAGAACCTTCATCAGGCAACCAGGTAAAATAGAGAGCTCTGTATTAAAGCGGTTGCATTGTAAAATGTTGCCTTCTCTAGTCAACTCTGAAGGGCTCTGGCCTTTGGCAGTCAGTCTGGGTTGAAGAGTCCAGCCAGAAGTATAAAACAGTGATGTCTTTCAAAGAAAAAATTAATATTAAAAACTTAAGCTGACATTATGGAGAATTGAACTGATAACTGTATTTCCAAATTAGGGTAGTCTATAAATATTCTCAGCTACATCTCTCTTTATCATACAGCAGATACAGAATGCAGACTTCTGCTACTTATATGGTAATACGTATTTTCAAAAGTAAAATCAACGTATGAAAATTTTGGAATTTACTTGTTAATAAAACTGCTTATAAAGTAACCATACAATTGTAACAACTATAACTCTGAACTATTAAAATGTACAGAAAGACTGTTTACACCATTGCACATACTTATTCCCTTTGCTTCAAAAGACTTGTGAAATACAGAATAAAATTTGTCAAATTTCACTGACAGCTCAAATATGCATGCACAATGTGCGCATCCATGGAAGCAAGGGGAAACAAAGTGTTGGCGTCCATCAGGAAAGCTGCCAGCAGCACTCCAAAAAAATATACCTTGCTCTTCTTCCCTCCCCCTTCCCACCTGTATACAGGCCAGTAGATTAGTGCAGAATGGATGAATATAACTTTGTTTGCAGTGTTCTGAAAGGACAAAAGAAAATCCTCTTGACTTTTATCAGCAATTTTAGGTCAATACAAGTTAGGCTTAATATTGTAAGGCACTTATTACTGCTTGTATTGCAGTGGATCGAGTCTTAAGGCATTTGTTACATCAACTGAAGGTAATAATGCTTTGGAAAGTTTTGAATGAGCCAGCAGTTCTAGTATGTGATTATTTCAGTTGCTTTTTCCCTGCCCCCCCGTGGCCTTTCTAAAACATTGTTTGAAGGTATTTTCCATTGAAACTCTGGTTCTTGGTTAGCTTGTCAACAAAGGTGATCAATGTCCCCAGGTCATCCTGGAGCCAAGGAGTGATATCTTCTATTTAGGGCGCAGTAGAACTGGTTTTGTTTTCACCTGGAGCTGCCCTGACTTCCATGACTACTCACGGATCGAGAGGTGCTGTAGCGTTTTTTCACGATCATACTGATGTAAGCTTTCATCAGCTTTGCAATGTCAACCACCTGCCAAGAGTAGGTAGAGCACAGTTCTTAGTAAGGTAACAGTATATGAATGAATTTATTTGGACACTAACAATATAAAACTGTCAAGCTTTCAACAAAACCCTTTTGCACCTAAACAGATAAGAACACTCAGCACTTCTATCCGTGTCATTCTGTCTTCCCTTGAGCTTTACAGGGATCTTGAACAAATCTCTAACATTTGCAGCTGTTACTTGAATTACTAAGTGGCCTGGGTGTCAGAACAGGAAGACCACAAGAACAAAACTACCTTGCTCTTACCTCGCTAGTTTCAAAAAGCAGTTCTCTTTCATCCACAACGATCTTGTAGGTGTTGGCAAGCGGAGCACCAAATGACAAGATATGTTCATACTGGAACACCTCCAGAGGCCTTCCTTCCCCACGCTTGTAGACAGAAACTGCATCAGCGCTGACTCCAAGCCACAACTCCTGTGGGAATCCCCCTTCTTTACACTAGAGAAAGAAAAAGTAAATTAACAGCAAGGGGAAGAGTGGGAGCCACACATTTATTGTTGAGGTTTTTGTCTGTAACTGTTTGTTAAAAAGTGCATATTGCTTGTCCCTCTTTAAATGGAGCCTTTAGTACTTCTTATACTTGTTTGCAACCTGTCAGAATAGCATTCCGTCCCTCTATTTTACGATTAACTGGTGGATTTAAATAGCAACAGTGCTTGCCAATGGGAGTAGGCTTTTAATAGCTCAAAGTTTATTACATCAGCTGTCTGAGCATTGTGATACTGCATTTATGGTTTCACTGCTCTGAAATGAAATCATCACCTATACAGTGTAAGCTGTGTTTGAATGTTCATATGGTCTTACCTCTACGTCAAAGAGTGTTGAACCATAGCCAGGCCATTCCTTAATCAAAGCCATGTACTTTGCCATGGCCTGCTCCTGATTCATCCTCTGGAGTTTTTTCCATTTGTCAATAATACTAGTCCTGGAAGCTGAGACTTCCTCTTTGACCCACATGTCTAACATCTGATCCTCCTCAACCTTCTGTTTGCTGACAGAGCCACTGCGGAAACTCCTCCGCAGGGTTCCTTCAAGAAAGCTGGCTCGTTTCTTCTCGGCCTTCTCTGATGCAGTAAATGTTTTGGTCGACTGTGTAATCCTAGACTTCAGCTTTTGCAAGGGATAGACTTCCTCCAGTTCTGGTATGGTGGTGTGCACAGTGTAATCGCCCTGAAGGTACTGAAGACGCAAAGCTGCAAGCACCTGGAGGGTTTCCTCAGGAGCAGGATAGTGGCCTTTAATCACTGCTTCGTGAGCCTGTCAAGGGGAAAAAAAGGTAGCTTTTTATAAAGCAGCCTTTGAAAGAAGTATGAGAAACAAGGGGAGTAGATTTACTCCCAGGCAAACCTAGAACCTGAAATAAATGATCCATTAAATAAATCAAATGGGGTAAATCTCCTGGCAAATTTAAGCTGGATAAGTCTGGGTTTACCAGAAGAACTGCAAGGCAAATGAGGAACCTGCAAAATAGGAATTACTTTTACTAGGACAGCTTTTAGTGAACCCCCATATCTAAGAGTAACTGAACTATGAAAAAGGAAAATAAAATGTAAAGGGAAGAAAGCAGGATCTAAACATCTGATTGAGGAGAAGCCATCTATGTTCAAGGGCATTAGGAAGAAATGAGTCTCCAGTTTTGTTTACTGCTGTCAATAATCTGGCTGTGAAAACTCATGTTTCCAGCCAAACCAGACAAGCTCTAGGACAGCTTTGTAATTTTACTGAGGGGAAACAATACATCTTCAATGGATCCCAAATCAAGATAGTACAACATCTACATATTACAGTGCTCTGTAGCATCAGGGATGAGATTCTGAACCAAGACGACTCTTCAAAATCCCAGCTCTCTGCACACTCATTCAAACCTGCAAAAATGTGCTGTAGCTAGGTGCTTTGTTTCATGTGACAGTAGTAGAGGAAACAAACACGCATTGTGTCTGGAGATCCAGGAATTGCAAGTTTAGTAAACAGAGATAATTTACAGCTAAGTAACTACTTTGTTTAGGTGTACAAAGTGTGCCTTTAAACATGCAAAATGGTTTAGCTGGGATTGTACACATGCAGAAGAAATAACTGTCTTTTAGAAATGGAAGGACAGTATTTTATTGAGGAAGAAGAACTGAAAGATTTTTTTTCAGCCCCTTATGATTATTAAAGGATTCAGACTTTAAAATAATGTGAGACTGAAGAGTTAAAACTAATGACAGAAGGGAATTTTCATAATTGTCTGAAAAAAGTTGATGACTGACATCAAAAGCAGATAATCAGAAAAAATAGAACAGAACTGATGTTAGAATGTAATGCTACCTCTCCAAGTTATTGCTGTAATAGGGATTGAATGTCATGCTTTATAACAAATTCTACTGGTTTTGGCAAGACATAAAGTATTTGGCTAAACAGTAGTCAGCACAGAATGCTCCATGAAAACAATCTGCTTCAGCAAATGTGCTTGTTTTAGCTGTTCATACAGAAAACTGCCTGAATCTACCTCCTAAGCCAATACTGTAACGTAACAGATTGTATGCAGAGCTCTCATAGATTTTCTTCTTGCTGTTTGAACTTCAGCCCAAACAGAGGCACCGGATGACTCCTCTAGAGGCAACAACAGACAGACAGAATGGCCATGTTTCTGAGCCCAACCAAGGCAACCTATTGTCCAGATCCTTCAGCCAACAATAAACAGTTCTGGACTGAGCTTCAGTAGGAGGCACTGGAAGGAGACTTGTGACAATATGGTTCCTTAAAACCTAAACTGAACAAGGAAGAAATACTCTATATCACAGGGAAGATGTAGAAGGGGAAAACCCTTCATATGTATGAAAATTGAGGTACGTCAGTTCTTGATCACATTAGTCTTGCTCACCAACAGAATGTCAAGTGTCTTGGTGTTGCAAAGAGCCAGAAATCTTTAACCTGTATAAAAATCTTGATCTGTCTAGTGCCCCCTGAAAGAAGCTGACTAGAATTTTCAATCATTTGCAATATAGTAGAACAGGAGATCAGTCAACAGTAATAAATGCCATCAGTGAGTTTCTGAGTAACTACAGGGATTGATACAACAGAAATCCAGCTGCTGCTGATGCATTTAATTTTCATTAGGAGTCAATTTAACTTATTTTATGTTTTGCAGTGTAGCCTCATTCTGAGCTCAGCATGTTCACTAAATGGATTCCTGTTCATCATAGCTGTCTTACTGCTGAGACTGGACTATTATAATATAGTATCTATGAAATTATCATTTTTTTTAAAAGATAAAACGCTGTTGCTCAATTAGTTCTGTACAATTGCCAGCAGGAATCTCTTATTAATTAATTTGTTGCCACTTACATTTTTTTTTCACTTTATTTCTTACAATTTCTTCAGAAAATTGTTTAAGAAGAGGAAAACTAAAAGCAAGTATTATTCCTTTTTATGCATCTTAGATCCAGTTATCCATTTGTCTACCACTATACAGAAAGCGATTGACAAGTAATGCCAAAGTAAGAAACATAACACTAGAGAAATCATACATCCTTCACTTATGTCAGGATAGGCCTATTTTGACCACTGAAACACTTCCTTTGCACTTGATGCTTGAGTAGTAGTGCATTTAGCTGAACAGAAGCAAAATCAAAACTCTCTGTGCTGCCTAGATCTCTTGCTTTTTTCCCTCCTCTTAAAAGTGCCTCAAAACAGAACCTTTGTTCTTTACCTGCTCAAACATAAAGGCAAATTCCACGCTATCTTTTGGGACATTTTCTGTGTCCAGGAAGCAGTAGAGCTTGAAGTAGAACTTCCAGTGCATCTCCCTGGCTTCAGCAGTGGCAGCAAGTCTGCATCATTAAGAGGGAGAGAGGTCAGTTCCATGAAATCAAACTCTTTTCTAAATTGTCACCTGTGAAATCTAAGCAAGGCATCAGCTGAACTTTACTTTATATATGTGTGTGTATTTAGAGCCTACAGCAAAATCAAGGACAAATGTTGACTCAGTTCTCAAGTCAGTGGTTTCTAACCCATCTTCTCATAATAAATGTTGGTTTTTAGATAAGTCAGGTGTTAATAAAAGCCACATTATTAAGTCCTGTTATAAAAAATTCCTTTCCCCCCATTTTTATGTGGATAAAGGGGGCTGATTGCCATGCATAAAAAGTAAGGATGACAAACAGGTATTTAGGCTTGTATTACATTTTCTTACTACAGTGCTATGGGTGGTTTCAATTTTACTGGAAAGAGAAATGTTGTGAACTGTACTGTGCTGACTTCCATGTGAAGTTAGGTAACAGTCAGAATGGCAGTGACTGCCTGGGGGTCAGTTCTCACAGCCACACTGCCAGCAATGGTGGAAAAATTTGTAGTAGTGGAAAAGAAAATGTGGAAATAATGTCGAAATACTACTCTATGGGACTTAAGTAGATAGGTGGCTATTAAGTCTTTTAAGAAAACCAAGAGAGAGATCCTTCTGTTCCAGAAATGGCCATGCGTCTAATTCACCTGCATCATCACAAATAAGCAAGTCAAAGAGAAAATTCAGTATTCCTGACATTGGAAATTTATTTAATTGCTACTTATTAGAGTGAAGAGAGAAGGAGAGATACACTCACTTTTCAAACTTTGCCAAGACATCAGCTACAATGGTTCTGCTTTCAATTGCTTTATCAGTAGTTCCGTTGTATTCAAACAAAGCAAACATATTTCTGCTATCCTCCATGGCCAAGCCACGAATTAACTTTTCAACCACCTATGAAAAAAAGCACAAGAAAAAAACATAGCATGGAAAAACAGTACCAAAGAATAAGACAGATACTTAGAAAAAAATTAGAGTTAGGTTTTACATTAGGCTAAAAACATTGTTAACACACATTGTCCTCATCAGCACTATTAATTGTTGTCAAATTCCACTGTAATTTCTATTCTTTCAAAATATGTATGTGTTATGTCCTGGCCAGATACAACTCCCTATATCTCACCAACTCAGCAAGAGTCCTCCAGTTTTAGGAAGCAGCTTGGCTCTCATACATGCCAATGTCTACTGAAGTTTCTCCAATAATGCTCTCTGCCTAGTTGCTTAGTCTTTCCAGTAATTCTTCCTGTAAGAAGGAACTACAGTTGGATGATCCTCTGCAGCACAAAGACAGTTTTTATGGCAGGGATTTCTCCAGAATATACTGCAGGGAGAATCAGCACTGGAGCCTTTCTTTCCCAGAAAGGAGAGACTGGCAGAGAAAGCACCAGTGCTTCCAAAGTGTAACACTACTGCTGCCTGGGACTGGCATGTAAGGGGACACACTGATTTTGTTCCAAAGACATTCTGTCACCACTTCTCACCTCTCCAGCTGTAGTGTGTNATCTTACAGGAGCCCCCACCATGGCAATAAACTGTGGATGTCATCTCCTGCCTGCCAATCAGTGCCTCTATTTCATCTCGCGATGGCACAAACTCTCTGCATTTGGTTTTCTTCAGAGATTCATAAGTAAAAAGTGCGTATTTCTCCATTTCAGTTCCTGGAAACTGGTCACGAACCCTGTGAGACAAAGGTTATATTACTTTAAGCTGCCAGTCTGTGAATTTTGCTTATTTGAGAATTTTTTTCCCCTGAGAGTATTTCTGTATCCAATACACTATTTAATTGACATGCTCCAAGTACAGATAAAGCTTTTAAATTATTGAGTTTGTTGGTAGACTAACTTTCCTAATGAAACACTCTGCATTCTTCCATTGCAACACAGCAAGTGGAACTCCACATTCTGGTTAATGCTGAACTGTCAACAGTGATTTATTATTATTTAATATTCACTAATAATTTAAGATCAGATTTGCAATCATAGGTTTGTACCTCAAATACATCTTTAAATATGATACTGTTCTTTTATGTACATGATCGTGTATCTCATAAAATTAAGGTAAGCAGGATGAAGAATTTTTAACAGGTTGGACAGTTGAGAATGGGACCTGGGGATATGGGCTGAAAGTCATTTAAGTTTATACAGTTACAGGAAATGCCCCTTTTGCCAACATTAACAAACTGTGCATTCAACTTTGTGGCATTTTCCTTGATTCTTCAAATGTGTGTAATTCCACCCAGACCAACTCACACACACTCTTCCTATAACATTTTCTTTTTAGATTCACTGTTTATCATAGCCAGTTTGCTAAGTGAATACATCTTTATGTCTCACTTCCAGATATCTAAACACTGTTACAAGTTGTGGTGCTTTAGTAGATCAAAGGTTCTCACCTTTTGAGATGAAACTTGAGATATTTGAGGATGCTGCGACTGGGCAGAAATGTGCAACTCATGCAGGTGAGTATTTGCCAACTATAGAGGTTCCCCACGCTCCCAGGGTTAGGCACTTTATTGGTTTGCTTGATGAGCTGACAGTAGAGCTCATCTCGGAGAGGTCGTAAATCATGTCCTGTTTGGAGGATACCTTGGATTATAGGGATGGGATCAGACATAGACTCCAGCTGCTGTAAAGAATTAAATATCTTGATGGCTTCATCTTGCAGAGTTGTGTAGCCTTTGTCTTTCAGCACTACAAAAGAAATATTGGGAGAAATGTTTAGACTGAGATATGAAAGGAAAAAAGCACCCAGGCTTAATGCAGAAATCACTTCTTGCTACTCTGTGACCCTTGTTATGCAGGATATTAGAATCTATATTTTCCATTTCAAATGTATGATGCAAACTCACTTTACGAGCTAATTTGCTATTGAGATTTGTTCAAAATTTAATAACTGAAAAGCTGTATCTTGAATGATTGTTTTTGTGTGACAGAGAGTTTTTCTTTCAGAGTGAGTCACACTGCTGAAATGCCATATCACACTACTTATTAACCTCCCACCCTCCTCCCAAGGATGAAACTTGTGGTCTGAGTAATATCTTGTTTAATATGCAGTTGCAAACTTAGGTAAGCAAATCCTTTTTAAGGACACCAAGTTCACAGTCATCAATAGCTTTGAACAATTCATTCAAAAGAGACTTCTAAATTAGTGTTTGAATGAAGAAGATTAAAAGAGATGACTATAATAATTTCAGGACTAAACAAAGCATCACTTTTTAAAACTATATACACTCATAAACATTATTTCCCATAAATAATGCTTTCTATCCCATCTGATAAAAGATACACCTGTCAATTGGAAGCTGCGGCTGCTGCAGCTTCCTGCATGGGGTAGGGAGCAACAATAATTTGAGGAGGATAATATGATTCAAGGAGACTGAGTGAATCACGTTTAGTTGCTTACTTCAGTGCAAGACTTTTCAAACTCAGCCTTCTTAGCTGTATTGCTGAAAGCAATAGGAGCCTTTCCTTCTGTAAAACTTTTGCAGGAAAACCAAAAGCCCATGGCTGTATGCTAGGCAAACTGCTGTTCTCAAAATAGAACAGGGAAACAGCTATTTTTACTAAAAACATGTATTTTGCCACCATTACTTCAGTGTAGAGTTAAAAAATCCATCCTCTGGTTTAGTCTTTCATAAGAAAAAGTGGTTAAATTATTGGAAAACTTACAGTTTAGATTGATGTCCCCATATGGCAGTGGCAGCAATGGTGAGTGCAATGGATGATGAGTGTAACGGAGAATAGGATTCCTCTTATAAATCTGTTCAACCACATCAGCATTCAAGCAGTTTTCCTATTGGGGTAAGAAAAAAAAACAGGATTTGGGATCCAGCTTTAAGAATAATGGAATTCTCTGTGCCCTTAGGTTGGTTATAAAAACTGAGCACTCAGTGTTACCACTGTTATTTAGTGCAAAATCCAGTTGTGGGTGCTGTGGCTGGCATGGCATGATGTGGGCTATGAATGCTCAATACCTGCTAACCTCAGTCCTTGGATAGGCTTGCTTTATCTGTGCAGTAAAAATACCAAACTACAGCACAGATGCAGGACACCAAAATGAGTATCATAACAATTTTTGAAGTGTGTTTCATTTTATACTCATTTATACTCCAGTAATTCATAATGGGAAATACGACATCTATATTCAAATTTTATTTAAAAGTGTTTTCTCCAGCATAACTAGTTGAGCTACCAAACAAAATAGTCCAAAGTGCTGCTGTAAACCTGGTGCACCCACTTTGACATCCAAACACTGCTCTTACTGTTCTTCTTAAGCCAAGTTTGACAGATGTGTGACCACTGTCTCCTACCAGTCCTGAGTTCCATATATTTCTCCTGCTCCGAAAAACATCTTGGAACTGAGAACTTAATACCTCTTTTCCATGACAGAAAAGGTGGCACTTTCTAAGGGAAAAGATCAGTAGCAGTTCTCCCCTCTTGCCTATTTCTTTGGTCTCTTGTATGACTCACCATCCTCTCTCATAAATGCACATTAGCAAAAAGCTCCAGAAGGACATTCTCTGGCTGTGCATGCTCTGTCTCCACTGAGATCATAAAACAATAAGCATTAATTGAATGTTTTTCTCATCACACAGAGAGATGAGATGCTTAGCCCATGCTATCACAAAAAAGGACCATAATGACAAAAAAAAAAAAAAAAAAAAAAAAAAGTCAGAAGAGCTGTTTAGTCCACATCCTGGTGTGCTGCTCACTGTGGACTGAGCTAAATATGTCTGCTAACTCATGAACCTGAACAGTGTGCTCTATTGCCAGGTGTAGCCACATCTGTCAAGTTACAGAAACCAGTAAAACTTGTTACTATTTTAATGGAAAAAAGTTATCCCTCTTGCCCTTCAAAATTTGCTCTTCTACTGTTTAGACAGAAATTCCTTTATCAGGTCAGAGAATACATTCAGGTTTTCACAATTTTAGTCCACATCACTGTGTAATTAAAACATAATTTTCTGCTTTATTACCCAATATGGTAAAGCCAAAACAAAGATTTAAGGAACCATTCTTTCTCACCCCACGCCATCCTGCTTGTGCCTACCTTAATATCCTGAATCAGCTGCTGGGTTGGAGTATCAATGGGTGCCTTTGTGTCAATCACGTTTTGGATGGCACTTGACCAGCGGGTCGCCTCATTAAGCAATTTCGTATAGAGACGGTAACAGTGTTTGCGTCCGTACACGGTCACGTTCCAGTAACCTGGCACAACAGCAAAACTGGTCATCATACAAGCTGCAGCCCAGCAGACACCCAGTGCTGCATCCTGGATAATGCTGGCAGTCCTTCAGGAACTAAAGTTGTGTGAGTTTTTAAGTATTATAATACAGATACTGTGGTATTAAAGGAGATTTTCTCCTTTAAAGAAGCCTAGGAGTAGCCTCAGACTACAACTATGCATCATGCAGCACCCTGCTTTACCCAGTAATCTTAGTAAATCACTGTAAGACAACACTTGTTAATACTGTGCAATACTCTTAGGTCCCTGTAGCTTGTGGGCCTTACTTCTCCAGACCTTGTCTGTAACAGGAAAATCTGAGACAGACTTGCTTTGTACGTCAGTCTTTCATAGACCATGCCACACGTACAAACAGGCGTAAAGCACAAATTACCTCCTCTGTCTTTAATTTTACACCAATGAAGTGGAAACTATGACAGGAAGAGCATTTCAGTTCAAATTCTCTCTCTGCATCATTGTATAGGCTTTTTATGAAACAGATTCAGTAAAAGGGAATGCATTTCATCTTTTCACTAGTGAAAGCCTCTTTGAAGTGTCAGTGACCCCAAGGAGATAATACAGGACTGTCAACAGTCACTTCTCATTTGCAAACAGACGCTTCCGAGTTGGAAGCCAGTTCTGAAAATGCACAGTGGAGCTGACTCAGGTGTAGTATGTAGGTTACCACAAACTGTACTCTTATTCTGCATCTCCCTATACCTGCTCCAATGTTGGCCCTCATAGTTCCTCAGCACATAAAATAATGTATGAGGAGAGTGTTACCCATGTTTTTCCCCAGGTCTTTGATGTGTAAGCATAAACGTTTACACTAACTTGGCAGCAGTGTCAGTCTGTGATAATTTGAATGTTGGTGAAAACAAATTTTACTCCTCTGTACATTACCTTTGTTTTTCACCCAGTAATTCCCCGTAGAACACCTCAGTGACTTGGGAACCAGATTTGTTCATGGAACTGCACCCATAATCATCCATTTAAAATATTCTTATGCATTGTTTCTTGCATTACTAGCTAGAAGGAAAGAAGGCATATGTGAACAAGTGCAAGCACTTACCCGTCTCTTTGAAGATTTTTTCATCAGGTGGGACCACTGAGCAGAGGCTGTTCAGGACCAGTGTACCCAATTTCAAAGCATTTTTCTCTGAACTCTTGTAATAGTCCAAAGAATTGTGCGTCAAAACAAACCAACGCTTCTTTAGTTTTAATGAGGACATCTTTGGGTTGTTCTTTACTTCCTTGTGTAGCCACCCTGTTAAGGACAAGATTTGAATCACACTTCTTTTTCTTGAACCAAATTGGAAACAAGTTGGTTGCTGAAAGTTAGTTGTATACTTTCAACAGCAACAAAGACATTGTATGAATTGATAAGCTCACATATGAAACAGCATCGAGTAAAATTCTCAAACAATGAAATTGGAAAGATAAAATTAATATGAAAACCTTTCAATTTCGATGTTTCATGAGAAGAATTATCTTGTCAACTTACAAAAAAATTTTGTCATCATTACAGTGTTTTCTTATATGGCACAGCAAGAACATATTTCAGCTGTATTAATTTGTGAGTGAAGTCCAGTATGCAAAGATGAGGCTGCAATACTAATCATGTTGGCATATTACCCACACTGTATTGTGGGAACAATTTCTTCAAAGCATAACGGATGTTATTTACTTTTTACTGCCCTGCTCAGTTCTTACCCCTCACAATGAATTCTTGTCCCTCCACTCTAGTGTCCCCCTTTGACCGCTGGAGCAGGGTTATCCAGTGATGCATCTCTTCAGGAGTGTCAGCATTACAGTGAAGAACACGATTAGCAGTGATGATCACAAATGAATTGGGTCTATGAAAATAAACGACAATTGAAACAGCCTTTATAATCAGCATACGTGCTGTATATCTCACCCCCATAACCATAAAAACTATTCACTGCGTTTTCTATCCAGACAAATATGGTCCACCTCTAATGCATTATTTAGTTAATCACCTAAAGAAAAATATTAAGCATTTGAAAAGACTCAGGTTACATTTACACCAAAATGCATGGGCTGTGAATGGTGGGAAAGTTCACATCAAATTGCAACTTGTGATATCTCAAAATAAATCTGTGGTGAGAAAAACTTCCAAACTTTAATCACCTTTGCATGTGAATCAGAACTGTTTCAGGGTGAGATCTATTTAGAGTGTCTGCTTCAGTCAGTAGCTACATTAGCTAAAACAAACTACAGTATACAAAGGTCTATAGTAAAGCAGCGTGTGAACATGGATTCTTTTATTTTTAATGTGGTGCAACCCAATTCACAGAGAATACAATCTATTTTTAATGAGAGTCTGGCTTTTACCCAATCCTACAGCAGGATTCACTGAAGCGTGAAGAACTAGCCCAAGAGAAGTGTGCTGATGGCTCTCTGGATCAGACAGGCAGTTTCCTCAGCCTACAATGCTTGCTTTACCCCTTTACCATTAATTTTTTTCATCTGGAGCAAACCCCCAAAACATAACATAAAACCTCCCAACAAGAGTAAGAAATCTATGTGAAAAATGCTTACAAGAGAAATGTTTAACTTACTGCATTAACTTAATGTAGGAGAAATGCTAATTCAAAATTGTGAAAGCTCTGGACATTTGTGTTGTATTGTTTAGGAAATCTGGGCTTGTAAATTCACTTTTACTTCTATTATCAGTGTTTTGGCAGGCCAAGGACAAAGCACTAACTTAAAAACATGTTTTACACATGTACACAATGAGGAGAAACAGGAGTGAGCCCCTACAGTTCAAAGAACGCCTATATCCAGTAACCTTATAAACCAGTTGTCTGAACCCAAATTACTTTTTATTTCCCTAAACACCATTACTAGTTCAAGAACTAAGAATAACTCAACATTTTTGTTGTTTTTATGCTGCACTGTCTTCTTTGTTATAAGCCATTTTTAATCTGGGGAAATAATTTTCATCCCTGAAGAATACAACATTCGTGAAGGAAAAGCTAAACAGAAAAAAAAGTAAAATTAAATTTTCTGCCTACTACATTACTAATTATCTCAAAAATCAGCTGTTCTTTTTTTCCGGAGCATTACGTGTAGAAATGAAAGAAGTACTTAATCTTCCTGTTTTGGATCACTTTAGGAACTAAAAAGTTCAGGTATGAAGCAATGTCACAGAAATTAGTGAAGCCGCCCAAAATGCACCATCATTCCTATTCTATGTTTTAACATGTGGTGTTTAGTGGTATGAAAAGGGAGGCAATAATGAATCACTTTAATACTTGGTTAGCCAGTAGACTATAGAGACTAAGTATAAAGTGTCTGATTTTGGCTAGAGACAGAAGAAATGGTTCTGACTTACCTATCTGGATTGTCAGCAGCACAGACAGAATCAATTAGTCCTACATCGAGTGTACCCTATAAACAAATATCCAACCAGAAAATGAGGAAGACATTAACTATTACATTACTCACAGTACTCTTCTGAGAGACAGGAGAAAGAAGCAGAAGCTTTGATCAAGCAAAATGAACTGCAGGTTTGGGCATCAGCTTCTCTTAACCATTAAAATTGCTGAGAGGAAAACTAAGAGACTTGGCTGAATAGATACAGTAAAAGATTATATGTAGTTAGGATGGAGGCAGCTCAAAAACTGCTCTTTTCCATGCTTCCAAACACACTTGAATTTTTCACTGAAAACTGCCATCCAAATAAAAATGGCATCCTCTCAAAACAAAGTTCTAAAGCCGTTAAGCAGAAGTTTCTGTTTTCATTTGCTTGGTATTAGGCTCTAAATGAATTCTATTAATTACCAGTGTATGATGTACAGAATAATAAAGGCAGCATCAGAGAAATCTCAAATTTTTAACTCTTGGGTTTTTTTAATTACTCATTAACAGTACATTTGCAAAATTTAAAAATCAAGCATACACCATGATGAGACAGTGAAGTGGACCAGAAAAATCCACCCCCAAAACCAAGTCATGTTTTATCAAGGTGAATGATGGGAGAGGAGCCAGAAGTCACACTCTCTCCTTGCACAGCTACAGGACCAAGGACATGGAAGCTCTAGCCAACGCCACAGCTACCACCACATTTAAACAATGGGTTGTGACTCTCAGAAGCTGTGGCCACCACAGTGCTCCTGTTTTCTAAAAATACCTGGTTTGAATAGTTCTTCAGATTTAGACTTACCACAGCATTCTGTGGATTTGCCTGCTCATCATGCATCTCCCGGATCTCCTGCTCTGTGGACGCATGGACTTGACTCAGTACACTGAACCACTGGCTAGGGAGAGAAAGGCAGCAGGGTAAGCAAAATTTTGGCTCTGCACAAGCCTTCTGTCACCTTTGTTCTGCAGAGATCTAGCAGGTTCTGCAGGTTTTTGAAATTGCTTAAGATTCCTTTTGTCAACAGGCATAAAAGCAGCAAGGCTTTATTTATGTCAGTTCAAGTAACAGTGGGTGCAAGCAAGCCCCTCCAGATCTCCCATCCAAGCTGGTGTCATACCCTTCTTCCTCACAAAAAGTACCTTGTACACTAAGTGGCATCTCTGAAAAACTGCTGTAAGCACACTGAAATATCTGGGTGCTTGTAGAGTCTTTGTAACACATTCCACATGTTTCATCTGGAATACAATACATTGCTAGCTACACACAAAATCTTTAATGGGAATACCAACCTTCAGATTATAAATTGTGTTTCACTGATAGCATGACTGGTAGCAATTTCTTAGACTGACACTTCTGCAAAGAGCACCCAAGTCCACTGAGGAGCACAACTGAGAGGGGAAAAAAATAATAAAAACCCCAAGCAAATACCTCTACAGTTTTTTGTTCTCTATGGAGCACTGAAAAATCCAGCTGCTGGAAGGATGAGCAAATTTGTGCCAGGCCAGTGGCACTGTACTGTATATATCCACAACAGGAAAAGTGGCAGAGAGGTTTCCATTGCTTCAGCCCCTAGTCCTGAGCAGCAATTGCAGATGGATTTAATTCCAACCACACCTTCTGCTTCTGGGAAATCTCTATCCTTCTGGCACTTGTATATGATAAAGTCCAACTGCTTTAAGGAATCCCACTGAAATCTACAGGCAGAGCTTGGCCAGTTCAACAGGTTCCTGAATGACATTCTTTGAGATATGAATTTGCCATTCTAATGAAAACCACCTGGGGCCAAGTTTTCAAAGGGCTGAAAAGCCCAGCATTTAAAACAGACTCTTCACTTTCCTGCAGAGTCTCCTCTGCCACCATGGGGTTGAGCAACACTCAACCTACTGCAAAACTACTGGACTTAAATATCAAGTTATCTTTTCTGCAATTGCTTTTGGTCATGGAATTTTTGCCTAGGACACTGAATAGCTGCCTCCTTAACTCCAGCATTCAGAAGCCAACTGTTCCCCCCAAAATGTAGATTTCTAGAAAGTGAACTGCTAAAATAGTTTGAGAAAAAAGTGTGTAGGCTGTCAAACAGTACCATCACTGCCACATCCTAAATTCTTTTTATTGGCTCACACTTTTATTAGAAACAGTGCAAGCAATGAAGAAAAACAAAGATTGAGAGTGCCAGACCATAAAACAGATGAGAACATATTTAGGTCTGATTCTTTTTTTAAGACTCAGAGACACCCACAGAGAAGTTGTCCTCAACACTTTGCTGGATGTAAAACAATGCCAAAAAAAGGAGAGAAGCTGTCATCTAGAAAGGAGAAACAACTAGCTGAAGGAAAGCTGAAACTGAAGTAAAGAAACTGAAGAAAACTAAGCCTCGCCTATCAAAAAATTCCCACAAATTAAATTCAGCTTTCCTTTCTGGGCTCAGGAATTGCAAATGTATTTAAAGTGAAACTTCTATTTCAATACAAAAAACCCCAACTTCATAGCACTGTATGTATGCACATCTAGTGATAATTTTTGGATGGATTTTAAAGAACAATTCAGATTTGTCCTGATTTCATTTAATCATTGTGTAAACAATGAAAATGAAATGAATCATGGCACTTTGCAAAAGACAAAGGCAGACTTTATTTTTGCTTTCTTCCCTCTCAGGACCTCCTTTGTTTTTCAGCTGAGTCCCAGAACACAGAAACAGGGAAAAAAGCTGGGGATTTGAAAGGAACAAACCCACAGCAGTGGCTGCCCACTGAAGCATTACTTCTTCAATAATAACTCTGCTTCTGGGGGCCTGTACCATGTTTTTTCTTAATTTGAATAAAAAGCAACCACAGATCCTGATCCAGCTCAGGTACAAAATATTTTTTCAATAGCAGATGTGGACCAAACACAGCCCAATGATTCATACTTCACTTTTCAAAATGCTCTGTTAACAAGGCTTTGACTTAAGCCTGTCTGCAAATCCTCACACATCTTCCTCGTTAAGTCTTCTGGGATGAGTGAGAAAAAAGAAACAGGAAATACACTGGTAGAAGGTAATTTAATCTGGATGATTTGTTATTCATACTATACACAAGAGTGTATAGTGTCTCCTCCTCCACCTTTAAGAAAGAAATGAAGGAGATGCATGGCAACAGACAAGTCTGTGTGCTGATAATTGCTTATTAGTCCCTAGGGCATGCACACAAGTCTGGCAGAAGAGACTTTAGTTAAGCCTTCATTTTAAAATACGATTACATCCCAAAAGAATCTTAACAGTAACTATTAGAAATCTCCTAAGTTATTTCAAGGATAACTTTAAGGATACCTAAGAAACATGAGGATGGATTCTTCATTGCTACACCTACATCTGTACACAGGTTCCTGTGATATAGGAAGGCATTCTACCTTTGCAAAGAACAGAATACAAAAGACCTTTGGAGGCTTCTGAGCAAAGTAGCTCAGGTGATGTTGACAAAGGCACACTGTATTCTGGCCTTGGGGCAGCAAGGCGATGGCTAATAAGCTCTGATTACTAAGTTAACTTTATTTAAATGCTTGATTTTTACAGGCAAGCATATTATTATCTTGTATGAATTGTAGTGTAGGGATTTTTTTAAAAAAAGATGCTCTACAACTGACCTGACAAGTCTGACTTGCTCCTCACCCACCTGCCTCCTGCATGGTTAGATACAGATCCTTTAGCAACAAAAGCAAGACCCTTTCTAAATAGAAAGGGAAGCACTCTCTTACACACTCCTCTTACATCAATATGCTTTTGCTCTAAAATAAAGTAACTGCATCACAACTTCTATCTGAAAAAGCTTTAGGTTCTGCTTAAACAGATTCCCACTCCTAAAAACAAAGTTCTTCATTTCAGGCAGACTACAAGGTCTCAAATATTGATCTGATCAATGCAGCTAAACACAGCAGAGAAATCCACATGCCAAGGGTCAGTGGCTAATGACTGCCTCTCTACAGACAAACTATTTCAGAAAGTTGCTGGTAACACATGGGTAACAGCCAAATTCTAGGCAAAGCTTCATTGGCAATCTGACTCTTCCCAGTAATTGTCTGCCACAAGGTTTTCTCCTCAGCAAGCCTTTCAAAAAGTGTGTTAAATGCAATGTGTTTAACACAGCCTGAATATTTTGTGACAGTAGTCAAACAAATTAGTGAAAAGCCAAAGTCAGAATGGCATAGAGGTTAAAAAGGAAAAGAAAAGGCAAAGAAAATAGGCCCAATGATTGTCATACCTTGCATCCTCAGGAGATTCAGCAATTAAGTGGTAGGTCCTATCACTCATTATTAGATCAATACCATTTTCTTTGCCTGTATTATCAACAATCTCTCTGAAAAAAGGAAAACACCAAGATTGAGCATTACAGATTATCAACATTTTGAAAATTTTGTTCTGCTGAGAAGCTCACAAACTACTGATACTTAAAAAAACAGCAGTCTTCATCAGGTTCATTTGCAAGACTTAGAACGTGATTTATCAGACCCAGTATTAGTTTGCCAAACTAAATCTGTGTTTAAATAATATTTTTTTGTACAAATATTCAAACTACTATGAATGGTCACCAAAGTGACCATTCTGTTACCATTTTACCAAGAACTAAAGAAAAAGCAAAGCATTATCAAACCCCAAGAGAGGCAAAGATAACTGAGCTAAGAAATGGATACATTTCGGAACTGACTGCATAACCAAGTGATTTTTGGAGTTCTAAAAAGAAGGCTGTTGAAGATTGAAAACTGAAAGCAAACAAAACTTGGATTAGTGATTCTGTGTGGTTGTGAGTCAGCATATAGACAATTCCAACCCTGACTTCCAGATAAAGCTGAGCACTCATCTGCTGAAAAATTACATACTTCTAATTTTTAGTTTGGACATCTAAGTATTGATATAAAAACAACTGTGAAGGTTTTTAGCAATAATTGAAATATGACATTAGATTTCCCTGTAGCTTAAGAAATAATTTGCTTTTTGCAGTTTTGCTGTATTTGTCTGAAGCTTACTATTTCCTTAACTGGCTATATTTCCTTATCAACTATACTATTCTCATAAATCTATGTCCTATAAACAATATATGCAAGCTCTGCATATCAGACTCATGAGGATGATCCCTCTGCTACCAATACAAAAAGCTGTAATTTTGTACTGTATGATACCTTCCCTCTCAGTAGCAGTGTCCAA
Source organism: Aegithalos caudatus (assembly GCA_013389925.1). Classification (NCBI taxonomy): domain Eukaryota; kingdom Metazoa; phylum Chordata; class Aves; order Passeriformes; family Aegithalidae; genus Aegithalos; species Aegithalos caudatus. The sequence goes on along the minus strand of WEIU01012596.1, from coordinate 377,260 downwards.
TAGAATACCTCCCTGTTCAGTGTTTTAAGTGAATCAGACTGAGATTTTTTAAATTGAACAGGGTCCCTAATAGAGAGTGGTGAAATATGTGAATTGTACTATAGGTTAGGAATGCCCTCCATGAATATTAACATTATCTAGAAAAGCTTTTGTTTATTTCTTATGAAACACAGTTCTTTAAATACGTGTACCTTTTCTTTTAGCTAATGTATACACAGTCATTGATTGAACCTACAGCTCAAAGGAGGCTCAGTAACTCTTTGTCTGACAATTTTAAAGGTTTGTGCTGCAAAGAACGTCTGTAGGGCACAGCCAATGAGGCAATGAGGTAACAACAACAACAACAAAATGCTTGATTGAACATACTAGAAAAATATGCTAAATAAATGCTATAGTACACAAAACAGAGTCAAATCTAGTTATAACAAAAAAAAAACAAAACAAAAAAAAGAAGGTTCTTTAGCTTCTGTTCAGAGATTTACTTGACTGCCAACAGCCCATTGGTTTTTCAGGAGCAAGTCAGGATTCTCACTGAAACTCTTTTCTGTCCTACTTGAAATTAGGCTAAAGCCAGGACTGCCTAAGAAAAGATTAATCAAAGATTTCAATTTAGTTAAAGCTCTCTGTTAAAGTAACAAACAAATTGGATAGTTGAAGATTACAAGGCACAGAGTGGAACTGAGTGTTACTAACCATTTCTGTTTCTTTCTACTTTGGATGAAAGCTTAAGTATACTTTATAGAGAAAAGAGAAAACTAATGTTAACACACTCTAATTTTTAAATTAAGTAGATAATCCTAAATTGTTTAGAAGGAAAAATACCATCCAGTAGAAAACTTTCTTTTCTGCATGCTTCAGGAAGCGTAAAATTCTTAGGCTTAAGGAACTTCAGTTAACAAGGCATAAGTTATTAGGTCTACTAATCTTGTATTTTTAATGAATATATGCATTTTAAAGACTTTTCTATACTACCACAATTATTTAAAGCATGAAAAAAAATCTAAATACATACAGAAGATTCAGCTTTGACCCATGCGAACTTCAATATACTCAGGGCCTATTAATTCCACCCTCTTCTTTCTGGGTTTGCCTGAAGCTACTTGGCAACATTCCCCAAACTGCCTTGGGAATCATTACAGACTAAGTAGGGCCTCTAGTGTGGGAGAAAGCATAGATGGGTTCATTAACAGCAGCATTTTCTGAAGTATTTGGCACTGGCTTAGCTCTGGAGCACTCTCTAGACTTAAGAGAGAGCCAACTAAGGACAGCACTTGCTTTCACTAACTTCACCACACACACTCTCCTGCTTGCATTCACACAGTTTTGTAGGCAGGGCACTCAATATCTTCCCAGACTGAGCCCCAAGTACTACTTAGAAGGATCTATGGCTAACATAAAACCGTGTAAACCTACTTGGCAGTTCGGACATCCATGGCACCCTTTAGCTTTTCTTCACTGTCATTTTCAAAGTACATCAACTTGGACTGTCTGAGAACAAACCATCTTTTCTTCCAGTTCCTCCTGGAAAGCGTAGATGATCCACCCCCCTTTTTGTGAAGCCAACCCTGCTTAAGTGCTTCCTGCTTAGAACGAAACCACAGGAAGGTCTCATCTTTCAGGACACACCAGCGTCGCTTCCATGTGTTGATTAAGCCACCTGGCAAGAGAGACAAATGTGGGTTTATATGCAGTTAAACAGCTATATCATAAAACAGATGCTGTGAACAGCACCAAAACTGGAAGGTGCTGACCAACAACACTGCAGTTAAATTGAGTCTCTGCTGTAAGCCACAAAACCTCATTTTTGCATATCCTTATGGCCACCAGTATTGCTGTCAATCTAAATACCCTTAAATTATAAATTGTAGTATGTCTCTGTATTACAAAAACATATGTAACATACCTATACTTACATGTACATATACATATCTATAATAATAAATTACTGAGAAGTCTTGCTGCACATGAGAATCTGATCTTTAAGACAGCTTTCAATTTATTTCAGTGATAATCTAAAAAAAAATAGCGTAAAGATCTTTCCTCTCTCCAGGTTATTAGGAGGTAACGATGTTTAACTCAAAACCACAAAACCTGACAAAGCTGTGCTTAGAGTAGGAAATATACCAGTGTAAGCTTAGCCACACCAAAGTGTGGCCATAGAGCAGGCAACGCACCTTGCACTGGAGTTACAGCACAGCCATAAAAACCTTAACCAAACTGATATCCTCCTGTCATCCAACAAAAACTGCTAGCTATGTCAGAAAGTAAAAACCATGCTACTGTCAGCTGCATTATTTTTCACACAAACGTTGTGGTGTGTACACTCATGACTGTTCCTATTCCAGGAAGATAATGTATGCTATAGTGATGAAATCATACAAGGATTCAGCTAGATTACAATTTGCTATCAATCATCAGAAGATAAACCCAAGAGTTTTAAGCAGAGAACTCCTGTGTACATTATTTCAGAGTCTCTCTCAGTCCTTTGCTACATGTAACCTTCACGTCTTCCAGATTCAAAGTGAAATTTGACTAAGGTCAGTAACACTGGTCTGCAATGTAGAATGCTGTCTGTGTTACAAGGTTTTGAGATCAGGAATCAGCTTTCCTCAAAATTTGGTACAATTTGACTTTCTGAGTTATTTTTCTGTATTTATACTGAATATTTCATTGTTTGTGAGCCAGCAAAGATGTAAGATGAAAAAGACACAGGTCAAAATGTTGATCTTTTTTTGCAGATGGAAAAACATTGCGAGATGTAAGCCACTTCAAGTAACTTAACTTGAGAACAGCTCAAATTCGATGAAGTCACTTTTCCATCACCCTTTGAAAAATAAGAAAATAGCCTAACTCTACAGGAATTGGAGTGTAATATACAATAAATATTTCTGGTTATGTTGTCTATTTAGCAAATTCTGATTAATCCAGTACCTTTCATGTACAGAAAACTGTGAAAGTAGGGGAGGCTGACACAGCTATAGACTGAATCCCTCCGGTAGGAAAGTTCATCATCTGTATCAAACCTGGAGTCAAAATCTTCTTCACTGTCTTCAAACTATACAAGAAAGGAAAGAAAGGTCATAATCATTCAGGAAAGAGTTTAGATCAAGTTGGTTTAGAAGGCTCTGGCTAAAGCATTTTATCATGTATTAGAAGGACGTGATTCCACATTGGTTTTCACCCAGCTAACAAAGGAAGGAGTACATCATAGTAACTTGCAGCTTGAATTGTTTTATTACACAAATTTGTGTAAAAGCTTTGTAGAGCTCAGGAAAGATATCCCTTTGCAAGAGTATGGCCAGGGTAAGCCACCTTGTGCTACTTGTCCCTACCACTGAAGTGGGAAACAGCTTAAAAAAATATTTGAAAAGAAACATTGCACAAGCTGTGATACTAGCTTTCCTTCCCCCCAGAAATTCAGAATTTCTGTTCTTTATATGACACACATCCAGAGTCATGCAGCAGAAAGACATCTACAACAGAAACACTGAAAGTGTTTTTTTCTCAGGCAAGAACTGTCCACTTATCCTAACACACACTCTTGGACGGCTTATCAGTGCCTCAAATGTAGTAGATATTGTATCATTAAAGTTTTCCTTCTCAACAAGTCAGTGTTCCTGAAACAGGAAAGAAAAAAGTTCCTTTTCACTTTCCCAGTCAGATAGTCTCACAGAAACACTGGGTGAGTGGTAAAGGAAATCATATCCTTTTAAAAACATTTGTAGAAGGAAACCCCACAGTATATTCAGTAAATGGCACTGAAAAATTTCTCTGCAGAATGTGTGTCTGCCTCAATAATTTGAACATTTTCCATTGCATGAACTTTACTCTCCAAATAATCTCAAAATATACCTGGCATGTCAAGGACTTCTGCAAGCATCTTATTCTTCAGTATCTTGCAACTTGCACACGTAACTAAATTTAGTTTTCCTGAAATCAATTCCCCAACAAGTTACCTGGTACCCCAACTCCAAACACATGCACAGAGAAGAAATTCACTGTGCACTGAGCTCCTCACCAAGTAACACACAGGGCTGCGTTAAAGCAGTTAGAACCATATCTGTACAGAAGCCCAAACAGCATCTGAGCTGCCTCTGAGTCTAATGCACTCACCCCAGTGGCATCTAGATGGCAACACACCACTATTTCAATAGGCTCTCTGAGCAAATCAAGCTACTCTACATTTTCAAGAACAGCTACAGTGAGTGTACAGCTGCACAGCAGGCAGAAAAAATAATCAGAAAGCACTATCAATCATTATGCAATAAACCCATTGCTACTTACAGAAGACTGAGCTCCCTCAGAGCTGAAGCGGTACGCTCCAGAGCTGTTGTACGTCCCCACGGAACACCGGTAGTCTGGTGACCACTGGCTGCTGTGCGAGTTAGAGAAGGTCACACTGCTGCCAGAAGTGATAGCACCGTCTTCGTAATCGTCCTGGTCGTAATCATAGTCTCCATCAGGGGAAATAAGCTCCACAGAATTTGGGGGTCTGCAGGACACATTTTCTGGCATGCAGTACGTGGATTCTCCGCTGGAAGAGTTGTGGAGACTCACTGTGTCGTGGGCAGGAGGTATGACCATGGCGTCGCTGGTAGCAGGAATTGTTGGCACCACGGTATCATTCATATAAGGATCCTCTTCTGAGGAATCATCGCTTGTTCTGATGCCACTGGTCCTTTGATCAGAATGGCCATGCTCACTCGGGTTGGGCGAATCCTTAAATGCATCATCATCGGCTTCAAAGCCCTCATCTACCTCCTCCTCAGGATATGGCTGGCTGAAGTTAAAATTGGGCTTTTCACTGCAGGCATTTCCAGTCTGTTCAGCCAGCTCAGCAGGATACCCACCGCCCACAGAGAGAGACCTCTCAATGTTTCGGACGCATTCGTCAATCTCATCAAAGTTCAGAGATTCCAGGAACTCCTGGGCTGCTCGACATGCTTCGTCCTCAAGCCGCCGGAGCTCCTCATCCCGACGCTGCTGCAGTCTCTGTAATGAAGCCTCCGTCAAGGACAGCTCCTGCTGCTTCTTCACACGCTGCAGGTCTTCAATTTCTTTTTCCAGACGCAGGATTTCTTCCACCTGCCTGCTTTCCTTCTGCTTCTCCACCTCCTGCTTCAGCTCTGCCTCCTTCTGAGCTTTCTCAATGGCAGCCAATTCCTGCTTCTTTCTCTCTTCTTCAGCCTGCAGAAAAATAAAATGAAACAAAATAAAATCAAGTTAGGCCCCTAAATGCAAGCTTCTTTTTTAAAATTTATTTCTAAAGCTCTATACTCCACCATGCTCAGTCATTTAAAAGGAGCCCCATTTTCATATCAGCAAGAAATTAAAAGGAAAGAAAACGAAAAAAAATCAAAGCATGATTACATTTGCTCAGAGATAGCTGAGCAGAGGAAGTCCAAGAATGTGCAGAAAATTCAATCTTTGCCGGAAATTAAATGAAGCATCAGGTGAAGGAAATTTCCATGCAAACTATATTGAGTTTCCTTTATCTGCCAGTTCCTGTAATTAGGTTAGTTTTAATACTACAGGTACCTTTTATTTTTTTAATTGCTGGGTTGAGATACTCAAACAAACAGTGTGGCTGAAAGCATCAAGAATATAATTTACCTGCTGGGCAAGACGCTCTGCTTCTTGCCTTTGTCTTTCCCTAAAAGTGAGTGAAGAAAAAGAGTCAGTCAATCAAGCTCAACATAAGCTCATCACATTCCTTTGCTATGGCAATAGCTCAGCTTACAGAGATCATCTGCCACCTGGAAAAGACAGCCAAAAATAAGATCACAACGAATATGTCTGTGAATATCAAACTACCATGATTGCTGTATGCCTCTTTTAGCAAAAGCAGCAAAGGTTTCCAAAATCACTTGTTCAAGAATAAGCCTGAAATAAAAGCTTTCAGACAACACCTAATACAGACAGGCAGGAGAGTGATATAAGCCAGAGACTGCACCTTTCTTCCTCCTCTTTTCTTCTTTCCTCCTCTTGTCTCCGCTTCTCCTCCAGTCGCTCCCTGTAAAGACGCCGCGCAAGCTGGCCTCGCCACTGCTTCTGAAGGACCATGGCTGCTTTCTTCAGGCACAGGAACTTCTTCCTACCACTGAATGCTCTGTAGTTCTTCTGTATCACAACCACATAGTAGAGAACTTTTCTATACCGCTTTCTGGGGGGAGAGAAAAATGGAAACAAATTTGTAATGTAACAGTTGTGAGGGATCTTGCCATGGTGACCTCCAATAGTGAGCCCATGATAGTTCTAGCTCTGTGATAGCTTCCCCACTGTTCACATTCTTCTCCCTTTGAGAAGCAAGATTCTCTCCTTTCTTGACAGCTCTGTGTGGGTCTTCATTAAGGAAATGCACATCTTACATGTTCTTATGTCCCTGCCAAGGAGATGCTAAAAAGACAGTTCTGTGTGTGCACACATGCAGAGAAAGAATATATATAGTCATCCCACAAGTCTGAAAAGAAAGACCGTGTGTATCAAGATAGCTGGCATTAAAAAAGGGATATTATTTTTACATAACATACTGGTCAGAATATAAGAACAGGACTAATGAGCATATGAAAAGAAATTACCTCATAATGCAAACAAGCTTCCTTAAACTGTCCTCAACTGACTTGTAAAAAAAGCAGAGAAATAAATAGATGGGATGAACAACTCCATCTAACACATAATGCATGAAGCCAGGTAAACAAGTCAAACATTAATCAGTAACATAATGTCTTGGTTCTCCAAGAACCAAATGTATTAGTTTTATTTTCCTTCTGTTTTCTTACCATGACGAAGCAAAGATAAATCAGCATCTCAGCTGGTGACTTGGGGCAGCCCAACCAGGTGCCATCCAACCTAGGCTTTAGGTTCCTCCCATGGCTCTAAAGCCATGATACAATCACATGGATACTGGCTGACCTCTAAATTTCTGTATTGTCCTATTCGTTATATTAAAACAATTCAAACTTTGCATAATTCATGGATATTTTCAGCTGCTATTTTCAAAAGCCCCTTACAGGATTTGAATGCCAGGCCCCCAAAAAAAGTTGAGAAATGTGTCAGAAGGATTTAACTTCTTGACAGCTTATCCATTTATTTCAAATCCTGACTATGAATATTGTCATGTAGTAACTTACCGGGCTGCATAACCCAAGATGTGCGCTCGGATGATCATTGCTGCCTTGGTCACTTCCACTTCTCGCTGTTTCTCCAACTTGTGTTCCAAGGACTCCCGGAGAAACACCTACATAAGAAAACTCCCGTCTTAATAAATTTTGGTGAACATCATATTTAAGGAAGAGCCAGATCAGTCCAACCAGCAAGCCTCCCCTTTGAATTCAGAGAAAAATGTACTATTTCCTCAGTAGAAAAGATAAAAACAAAATGCAGTCCTCTTAAAAGAAAACACCTGCAGATGATCCTCTAACTTTGGATTTCAGTGACAAGGGTCAGATTACTCTATTGTAACTTTTAATTAGGAGCAAGGTTTTTCCAAATGTAATGTAATTACTGGATTCATTAAACAGCCTTTCCCACCAGAGTAATACAAGCCAAAGAAGCTGTAGGACTTAGCATGAACTTTCTAATCAGAGGGGCAGAAATACCACCCTGATAATTTACTTTTTTTCACAGACACATCAGGCTCCACAACCCCTTACAATGCTTGCTGCTTCCAAGGACATTGCTACAGGACGGCAGAAGTAGGCAGAAATGAGAGTGCCTTCATGTTCACATACACTCGACTGTGTTTTCCTGACATTACACGGAGAGAGCCACCAGGGCCAGACACCCCACCAGAGCTGGCCACCCTCCCACAGACAGAATGCTTCTCAGGCTCTCCTCCAAGCACTAACCTGGATCATTCACCTGCACTGCTTACTGCCTCTCAGAGGCAGCTTTAGCATATGGCATTAACATAAACTGATCTAATACAGCTTACTTTGCCTTAAATGAGTAGAACTTCTTCTCCAGTAGAACTGCTCCCCCAGCAGGGGCATGGGGGAGGCAGCCTGCCTCTTCCACCTGCCTTGACATCTGCTCTTTACCACTCACTCACACAGTGGTGAGCTATCTGCTGTCAGCGCTTTTTCCAGCTCTTCTCAACTTTTCTTTTTTAAAGGCCAAGTATGCTGGTGTCAGCTATGGGTGACAAGAGCCTGGCATGCTGCTGCCTAACACATGGGCAGCTGGAAATAGCCAGTTCAGTGACACTTTGATTATGTGGGATGAGAGCCAGGCTGCACACCACAATGTGGGGATAAGGAAAGCTGAGGGACAGGGTAGGCTCTGCTAAAGGAGGAGGGCTGCAAAGACATCTAAAAGCAGGAATGTATCTTCAAAGTGCTGGGTGTTTTCTCTTGATGTGAAAAAACCCCAAAAACCCAACCAAAAACCCCCTCACTCCCTGCCCCATCCCCAGAAAAAAAACCAACAAACAACATTGGGGGACTTTGGGGGTGTTCACATGCAAAAGAAGTTGGTTTTTCCTCTGTGTTTACATGAAAAAAAGCCCATCATCAAAGCCAAAGCAGCACTCTCAAGGAGAGGCACAGTTGTCAGTTTTGAACAAAGCTAGAAAGTGACTTTCTAGCACAAATTACCCAAGAAACAGGAATGGAAAAAGTCCCACAGACAGCTTGAAGTCCCAATGTCAGAGCTGCACTGGGAAGCTCTTTCTATACAAAGTTTCCTTCATGGAAAAAAAACTTTTCTTTCACTCAGTGGGCAATCTTTCTTTGCTCTACACACAGGCTTTCAAAAATACAACAAAATTCTTCAGAAAACATTCAGGTACTTCTGGAACAAAAATGGATGGTAAGCAGATATTAAGATCAGGCTAATACCTTTTCCTGACTAGGTGCATTGCAGCTTGAGATGTAAAACACAAGGAAAAAAATCACACTGAAGCCAAATCATTGCAATGTCATTATTATCCTTTTAAAATAATATAGGGGCAGGATAGTGCCTCAGCCCATGCTCAGTCTGAAAGCAGTGTCCTCTTGTGCTCTTCTCCTGTTTATGCAGTCTCACAAATGCACAGGCAGCTCCTGGGGGAGGATGAGCCCAGGCCACAGTACAGAAGTTACAACAGAGCTCCGGCTCCTGCCGAGGTCCTGATGAGCAGTTGATAAAAACAATTTCTGATAAACATGTGTCCCTAAGATGCCAAAGCACTCTCCAGGGTCTGTGCATAAATTACTGTTCATATGCTACATCTGAAACAGAACAGGATGCACAGCCCAGGTCTGCAGCCAAATGCTACCACTGTGCTATTTGTAAGCCATTGGCTACAAAAATGGGATGGAAGATGACATCAATTGCCATCAGAATATTTCAGATTCTTTCTTCTTTCTTACAGTAACTGTAAGATGATTAAAACAACTTTCCCAATGTAAATCTAAGAGTCCTTAAGCATACAGAGGAAGAAAAGAAACCCTTCCAATCCATCTAATTGTGGGGAGTAGAGGCGGAAGGGAAGAGCATTTCTTATAGAAATCAATCAGATTTTACAAAATATATTTGCTATCTTATGGCATTAAAAGTTTTTTAAAAGTTTTTAATATTTAGGAGATCTCAAATCCTGAAATGGGGAATGTTCTCCCAAGTCTGCAATGCTTTCAAATGATTTGCTGAAATCCAAGAGCACAAATCACCAGCTGTTGTCTACAATCAAACTTGCAAAATGAGCATGTAAAAACACCTGGATTATTTCATTTCTCAAATTAAAATTTGATTCTTTAACTTATTGTAAAATAATTTGATTTTTTTCTTTAAAGAAAAAAGTGGGAAAAGTTCAAGTTGTCTGACAGAACACATATCAAAGTCTAATGTACCTCTGGAAAAGACTCAGACTAGGATGGCAAACACATTTGGAGCTCAATTCTGCCAAGTGGACACTGGCTAAAATTCTTCCCCCCGATTTCTGCCACTGAAGAGGTATTGGTTAGGTCAGTTTACTAGTATGAATGGAGCTCCCTGCAAAAGTGTGACCCCACACGTTCCATACTTCTGAAAATGAAAAAATCCAAATACCACATTTTAAGTTCTGATCCTCACCAGTGCTACCACTTGTGAGCAGCAACAGAAAATTCAGGTGGGCTCTTTATCTGTGACTGAAATCACCAGTCAGTTTCTAAGTGCCTTAGACAGCAAATTCCTCGGCACAACCATTAATTGTTGCTTTAAGAGTTTCAGGAGCACCAACAGGCATGCCCAGCATCTTTAAAGGCCAGAAGTAATTACCATTAGAATTACATGTATGCAGCTGTGCAGTCTAAATCCTGTCCCCTCAGCTTTGTGTATGCACCAGCACCACAATATGCAGAGTCAGGTTATTTTACCTTATTTTTTCCAAGCTGCCATTCAGTGCTTGTGTTGTCATACAGACGAAGTAAGACGGCACATTTCTCATTTAAATCTTCAGGGAGAGTTAAGTTTCTCATGAGGACTTTATACCTGGCAACCAAAAAGTAGTTATTGCTTCATTTAAGAGATTAAATTCTATTTTTGCCATATGATTTTTTTCTACTTTTATTCCTCAACATGGGACTATTGGTACGCATGACTTACATTTGAAGTCCACAAGTCAGTGTGTTTACCTTTTATAAAAGTCTTGAAAGGGCCTCCGGACTGGGAAACCAGCCCTCCGAATCCTGACTGTCTCCAACATCCCAGAATAGCGCAGCTGGTTAAGCACCACTGTCTGATCAAACTGGTCTGGCATCTGAAACGAGCAGGTTAAAAACAACAATTTTAGTAGCAATGGTTAGAGATGTCAGGGGAAATAAAGAAGGGCAAATTGTATGAATCTGAAATGTACAAAGCCTAATAACTAGATACACAATGTCTTAAAGCAGTTCTGAGCATATAAAATATCTACAGAATGGAAATCATGGGGTAATTACAGAGTATCATTTCCATAGACAGAGAATTTACAGCCGTTTAATCTAATCAACTTTCTCTTTCCATTTCATGTGTATTTCTAGGCTATTGCTGTGCAGGCAGAAACAACAGAAAGCACAGGCAGCTAACAGGTCAACAGCTATAAGCCTGACTATTTTGCTTCTTCAGCAATTGAATTTAAAGTCCCTGTAGATGATCCCAAATGTTGAAGATGAGCAAATAAAAGCCATATGGATTTAATAAAAAACAAATCCAGGACAGAAAATATTCAAATTTTAGCGTATTGACAATTATCTGCTATGGATAAGAAGAGAAGTTTGCCAATGGTACCTCAAGTCTTAAATAAGCTGTATTTAAAAGTTTCTATTTATTGCTATTCTGAACAGTAGAAATATTCTCTTCTGTAAACAGACCTTCCCCCGTCCCCGCTTATCTGAAGTTTCCTTTAGTTTGCCTGCAATTCTTTCAGCATTGCTTTCCATTCAGAAAACACATAACCTCACAGCCACTCAGTTATGAAAAGCTGTGAATACTGATCAGTATGGTTCTACCATTGGGAGCCTCAGGAATGCTCTCATCTCATCTGAGAACCCCCCGAGTCACCAGTGCTTTCACCACGGTTTGAGGTAACCCAGACAGAGCCATGCAAAGCTGCTCAAGACAGCACTAATTGCTGCGTGGAAAAACACGGGCAACCCCCACACGGAAATGCCACCACATGTAAACACACCATTTAATTCATCAGCATGAAGTATCACCATCCAAATTCATCAGCATGAAGTATCATCATCCACTTTAACCCATCAGCTGACCCTCCTCCCCAGCCATTTGCAGAGCTGGAGCACAGTGGTCAGTATTTAGCAAGTCTAGGAGGTGGGATCTCACAGATACAGTCAATAGTTCCCATAAAGATCTGAAGTTCTTCAGCTGACAGAAATGACAGCAATATCAAGCCCTGGGAAATTCAATCAGAGGACTGTCTTCGTATTTATTAACTGGTTCTAATCATGCCTCTTGTTCAACTTAGCAAACAAATCATTCCCCCAGATTTTAACTTGACAAATAAATCCAGCTTAAATAAATCACATGCTCAAATTTTAACTTTTTATAAAAAGTATCTTCAGGAAAGCACAGACTCAAAATTTCATTTTAACTATCCAGTATAACCTTTTCCATCAGTTCCAAACAGAACACTGTGTGGTAGTGGTGACACCAGAAGGAGAAAACCTCTCTGTGAAAGATGCGAACAAACTCATCTTCCTTAATAATATGTTTCATTTGAATTTTGCCACAGCGAGTGAAATCTCTGTATTTCAGTGAACACACAGCATGAATGCTTTCAGTGAGAGTATTGATACTGTCATGGCCAACAGGGTTTCCTGTATGTGCCCACTGTATGGCATCCAAGTCTCAGAGAACCAGCCTGGCAAAGCTGCCCTTTGCATGTCCATGCCTGCCTCTTTCTGTGCAGGTGGCTGATGACGCCCGATGGGAAAGGCAGGGAATGGACACAGATGTACACAAGGAAAAGCATTCTCTTTTCACTTTGTGTAACTCAAGGCTGATGCTTGCTACAAGCAGACACAGNTTTTTTTTTTTCTTTTCTTTCTTTAATGCTAAAACTACTTTTAGTCCTTTTACCCCACCCAAACTTACTGGCTCAAAGGGTGATGTTTTTCTCAAGACTTGCAAACACAACAGTATATTTTGGTGTGAGGTAGGGAGGAAGATGCATGGATGGGAGTGGGGACATACGACAGCCAGGCAAAATGCTGGTGACATGACAGATATCTCTCTCACTAGGCAGCCTCTCCCCCTGCAAGGGAGCAGCTCCTGCTTTGAAACACAGATGGCTGCTGTACCACCTAAACCTTTTATTGCCACCTCCAGGCACTTTACAAGCCAAAAGTCAGCACCACACCTGGCTTGGAAGCTCATGTTACTGTTAAAAGAAAACTTGAGTCACAGGGCAAAGAAACATTTCAGTAACATTTTCCCTACAACTACAGAAGTTTCAAACAGCCCTGTCACCAGAAGATGGAAACGTCACACAGATACCTAACTTCATACATCTGCATTTTTAAATAAAAGCATTAAACATTGCAAGAGATTTTAGCATGCTATCAACACAGGACAATGTGGAGACCATTGCAACTTTAATCAATCACTTTAAAGGCCTACTCCATCACTTTACATTATTTGCTATTTTTAATCACTCACAGACACGAGACATTAAATCGAAGGGTCAAATCCTCCTGGCATATCATTGGAATTACATCTGCAACAAGTATGGCTGCTTTAAGTAAACTGAGGGTTGGTGATAAGACATGTGCTGGACTTATCTCTTATGCTTTTCCCACACACAGAGCAGGGATAACCTTAAGCGAAACTTCCAGCAGGATTCCTCACAACTAAAGAAATCAATTGTGGGTGCCTTTAGTGAGTCAGGGTGCAAGAGTGTCACATATCCCACTACTGAGCTGCAAACACTTCTCAGGCAGAGCAACAACCATCTCCACTTGAACATTGCTTGGTGCAGCAATGAGTTAAACTTGCAGTGGGTATCAAATTTCCATGCAAAGGGTTACAGCTTGTAGCCTGTTACAGCTGTGCAGCTGATGATCAGCTTTCCCTCTTTACTGGTGCTCCTTCAGACTTCATGTGGTAAGCAAGCTAACTTTCCAATTGATACCAAAGCAATACAGGACAGGACTCAGCTCTCGAGGTCTGCTGAATTTCTACCAATATTGCTGTTAAAGCTTGACTTGGTTCACAAATGAACACTTGGGAAGCAATTGTATTTTCTAGGAAAACTTCAGATAGACAACAGAACCATGACTGATTTTAAAACAGTACATCTTCCAGAGTAAAAATTTAAAGTCATTCCTAAAACTCAGACCCCTGCAAAGTAAGAAGAAGGCAACAGAAAAAGTCAACAGATAGCTTCCAAAATTATCTCTGACATACAATGAATTAAATTTTCAACAGATATTTCACTTTTATCATGGAATGGCAGCACCGAACCACTCCCGCACACAATATCACCGGACCATAGCTAGAATCACATCAGTCAAGTCACATTAAGGCACTGAGCAGTATCAGTTTGAAATTAATAACTACAAGCCAGGTCTGTTCCACATGATAAGGGTGCTTTTTTTTTTTTGTGGTGCAGACACAACTTGTAATTCATGATTTCCTGGATCCAAAAGTCTCCGCTGAATTTACACCAGACAGCACCAAAGCCAAGACTTTAATATGAGCTGGAGTCTCAAGTGGCGAGACTTTGCTTCCCTAAGCTGCTAAATGCTTGCTCTGATCTCCCAAAGGGCAAAGCTTCTCCCTGAAATCACAATTAGAAGCAGCCATTAGGACAGACATCTAACACCTACGCATAATTTCAATAATAAAATAGTTCTTCAGATTACAGCCTGACTGTGCTTTAAGAAAAAACACCATCCTCTTTCCTTGGACAGTACCCTTAGTGAAGACCCCAAGGTCTGAATAACACAAAGAACACAACAGTTTTTGTTCTGTGCACCATTTGCACAGAAATCTGCTGAAACACAGAGCATACCTGACTTCACCCTGTGGAAATCCTTCTTCCTCCCTGAACTCCTGGCTGCCTCACCAGAGTACAGGCACAATAATGATGAATTACAGCACCCTCACAGACTTCAGGTAGGCAGGAGGGAGCTCACAGAGAGACTGGAAAGAGGGATGGGGGTGAGAGGAGAGAGGGAAAAATCCCACTCCCCTGTTTCTAGACTTCTCTGTAAGAACTTGAGCAGAACTACGTCAGCTTTGCTACTGTCTTAAACTATTGATTTTCCTGGCTTAGGAAAGTCTTTTGTGGAAGATACATGCAGAGAAAGAAAATATGAAACAGGTAAGATGTAAAAAAGTAATTTTTTAAAAATTTAAACACCAGTAGCTTTTTTCAATGCCTTCGTTTCTTAAAATCTGCTCTTTTACTCCTAAAATGAAATCCTGGCAGTTTTATTCTGGAGAAAACCATCAGAAATTAAAGAGGTCAGTCTTTCTCTGCTTTATAGAGGGTTTGGAACTACTTTTCACATACAAATGTGTATATTTTTAAGAAATAGCAAGAC
The DNA here is from genome assembly GCA_013389925.1 of Aegithalos caudatus. Taxonomy (NCBI): domain Eukaryota; kingdom Metazoa; phylum Chordata; class Aves; order Passeriformes; family Aegithalidae; genus Aegithalos; species Aegithalos caudatus. The sequence goes on along the minus strand of WEIU01012596.1, from coordinate 362,255 downwards.
TTACTAAGCTAGATGTTTCTGAAATGGTCCCCATGGTCTTCTGATTTCTTAACAGTTTCATGAATCAAAACAAAATCCAGGCTTTCCTCACAGACAAGCTTGAAAAATGTGACTGATTTAATTCCTAATATTTATAATCCAGCAGAACTGATATGAAGGATTCTGCATGCCCATTGATTGCCTTTTTTTAACCAAATTATGCTCAGTGATTCTCATCCAAATGTACGGCTTGGCAGCCTTTACTGGTATCAAGGATTCAAGCCAGTAACCTGAAAGAAGTGTAAGGGAAATGCCCTCACCAGCAATGGGAAAATGCTCTATGGCACCAGGACAGGCAGGGATAAGAGCTGTCAGACCTGGAGACTGCAGTTGCACTGCTGTGTGTGTCATCCCCCTACCTCCAAAAAATCATTTCATCCCCTGCTTTTCTAACTATCAGTTCTTCAGTCATTTGCGCCATGGGCTTTGATGATAACTGTTTATTTAACAGATTTGCAACCTCAGAATTTATGTGCTTCCAGCACAAGGAGCATTAAAACCATGTGCATGTCCTGCCCACGGACCTGGAGCATCAGGCCCCACTCACCTAGAAGCCTATTTCAAAGGAAGAAACTATCCACATTTTTCTCTAGCATGCAACCAGCTCCAATTGGAACAGGTCTGGGTTGAAACACAGACAAGTTTGATGCCTGCTTTGTTTTGGAAGGCATTCCCTTACTGTCCCAGAGTACTTGTGTCTTTTATGACGATAAACATCATAAAAATTCAGGACAATAAAAACAAAGAGCATGCCACAGCTAGTATTTATTTTGGATTTCTACTGACTGGCAAGTCAATGAATATTTGAATAAACCTGAAATAACAATAAGTATTTCACATATCCAAACTTCTTCTGGCCTTTTACAACTCACCCACTGCAAAAATCCATAAAAAGCCTTTAAAAATGACCAACACTGCTGGTAGTTACTGCCTAGGAAAAAGAAATGGATATATTGCAACAGTTCTTGTGCCTCAAAAAAGTTCCACTGCAAACTCCATGCCAGATTTCACTGCAAGCTCAGTAATGACATGCTGGCTCTTTTTACAGTCTCTACAGGTCTGAACATGAAAGCACTGCATTTACCAGCAGCAATCATTTACACCATTAGCTGATCACTTCAACTCCTACTACAGCATCTGACCTGCATCACTCATCTTCCAGCCCTGAGTATTTCAGATAAGAGACAGACTGCAAAATTAGCCACTCTCATGCCACAGGTTAGAGTTTCCTGTGCTAAAAATAGTACTGCATAGAAGGAACACTGTAATTTTAGAGGTCTTCTACTCTACCGAAACAGTCAAAGCAGGAGACTCAATAAATGAATGTGAAAATGCTTTTGTATTTATATTCAGCCTGTCACCCAGCTTACTTTACAAGCAAGGACATCCCAAGGACATTTTTAAGACTGCAGCCCATTTAAGAGCTATGAGGCAGTACATTGCTACTCTGACTATTTGCACTAGTGTTTCAAGATTTCAGCTAGGTCCAGACACGGTTGAATTAAATCCATCCACAAAGATGGTCTGGTCATTTTTCAGGTCCTGCTTGACTATATTCAGCAAAGAGGAGAGCTGGAAGCAGCTGCTTTGTTGGGGAAAAGATGTTCAAATGATTATGACTGTCTTGCTGAGATTTCAGTGCTTTCATCAACAACAATAAAATCATAATTGCAGGGTTATTTAATATACTTTTTATTAGTTATTGTCCCTATTCAATCTTTTTGTTTAGTTCGTATGGAGTAAAAGCTACCCCTGAGTAAATATACAATAGTCTCTTTGTGAACCTTCCTTTTTAAAGGTATCCACAATTTCTTCTAAAGGAAGCCAGGATTTGCTACCTCTCTCATATGGACCCAGAAGAATGCCAGCTGCTCAGGACAACTTATTTCTTACACACTGGTTACAATTTCATGGAACAGGAATGGATTGTTAAAGGTGCAGGTTTAAATGTGGAGATACCAAAGTTTTCTAAGAACATATGTACAGCTCTGTAAACGATTGCCTAAACTTTCAGCTGAAGTGAGCCCTTGTTGTTTGAATACATTATTCAGGGTCTCCATTGAAATGCACAGCAAGTCCCATGGGCTGTTTGTCCCAGAACTGCAGGACCATCCATGTGAGACAGACAATTAAAAGCATTTGGGAAACAGGGGTTTAAGGTTTGAAGCCTTGCTGGCAGGGTCTCAGCAGACTGACAGAAGGTGTGACTCACAGCACAGACCTCAGCTGGAACATTTCATGGACCCTCCTTTCCACCTGTGTGTAATCTGCTGCCATTTCATCTGAGGTTATCCTTACTAAGGCCTCCAGTCCCTGCAGATTAAACCCCAAGCTGGCCTCATTCTCCTCACATTGTGAGTAGTCAGCAGGCTTCTTCTGAAGAAAATCAATCAGGCTGCCTGAGCCACAGACCTACCATGAAGAAACATGCTGTGAGGTACTAATTGGAGGGACAGCCATCCTCCCTTACCAACCCCATGTCAAGACAACCAACACTAACATCTCCATTGTTCATTATGGGTTACGAAGACTTGTGCACACACCACTCCACGTCTGCTGAGGCTGCACACAGACCAGCTGCAGGGAGAAACCCTCACCCTCCATGTTATCAAATAACTTACACAGACTGAGACCTCACACTTCTTTTTCTTTTGGTGTGTTTTTTGTTTGTTTTGTTTTGGTTTTAATTTTTCCACTGTACTGTTGTTCCTCCATGATAGACTTTTTATCAATACCTTACAAGATTTTTTCTGTTATTTGATAATTTACTGGCAGGCTGTGCATATAATTACTAAATTACTAAATGCTTAAAAGGCATAAAGCATCTTTTACCATGGTCCCTCTAACATGATTTCTTTAATGATGTGTGGTATCAAGCGTTTATTCCCAAGAGATATGAAGCTTCCTCACAGAATAGAAAACTAGGATGGAAATACTTGAGGGAACATAGTTTAAGATGAACTTCCTTTTGCCCAGCCAAAGCCTGACATGGCTGTAAAACCTTGTACCAAGCTGTGTAAGAACCTAATCATGTGTGAGTTTAGTACCTGGCATACTGATACTACAAGTAATCTCACCCTTGAAACCCTCCAAGAAGCCAGTTCTCACTGTTATGCTAACACAGGGTCACTACAGCAGTACATCCTCAAACAGTACTGCAGATAACTTTGATCTGCATTATCACAATTTTCTTCTGCTCTCCCTGGTGACACAAAACTGAGCAACTTCTTTTCAGACTACAGCTGCATGCAGGGGAAGAGAGGATACAGGGTTATTGTCTGTTCTTCTTTACTGCAGGTTAAGTGAAAAGGAGGAGGTGGAAGAACCTCACTTCCAGCTCATGGGCGGAGGGCACTTAAATTGCATTCCAGAGAGGGACAAGGGACATCAACTCCTAGAGCACAACAAGAGTAGAAGAGGATTCTGAATCTAAATCTGACTTTATTACCACTTCAGTCTTGCGCACCCATCTGCTGCTTCTCTAGATCTCATCACACAATATCTCTTTAGGATTCCATACCCAAATGCTATTTACATCCTGATATTCTTCTATTTTGAGATACTGCTTTAAACAGAATGCTTAAAATTCACTGCTATTTCAGAAGTCAGTTCAGAGATTTTTGGGCAAACCTGTGGTGCTCAGCTGTGTGACACAACAATCATGTGTGTACACCTCTGCAAACTATAAGATTTAGAATAACAAAAGTGTCAGCTGGCTTTAGTTGATTTATATGTAGAGTGCTCCTGCTTGTTGTAAGGCCCCAAGAGCCAGCAACTTCATAGTCAAAAAAATTAAAATCCAATTCAAGAAACATTAAAAAGTCAGCTCTTGATCACGCCCCCTTTTCAATACTGAGGCCACCTGCAGTTTCTCCAATGCATTTTGCCCCTGTACGCAGCTCCTTCTCTCCCATATAGGATGCCTACAAAGCACAAAGCTGACATAATGCTCAGACTTGCTGCTCTGTGCTTTCTCAAGCAAGGAAATGTTTCACAGCCATTCCTCTACTGAAAAAAAAGTATGTGGTTTTATAAAATTTTCTCCTAAGTAGCCCTTTCTCCTCTCCTTCCTGTACCGAGCCTGTTGTTTGAAAGCCATAATGGGAAATCAGCCAGGCTTAAATCACAGCCAATATCAGATATGTGCAAATGAGGAACGCCACAAAATATTCAGCCGAGCAGCTTTGTGTTGCTAGGACACCGGAGGTCGGGCAGCACTGAAAGGGCAGATTATTCCCACCCAGCACAGAGCTCCATTCACAGCTGCCTCTGGGCTCTGCTACCCAGCCCTCCCGGAGCATCCCTGCCTCCCAGCTCCTTGTGCTGGCCCTCGCCACAGTGCCTAGCACACAAGCCTCTCTGCACCAGAAATGCCCCAGTGGGCTGCAAATGGCTCTAGCTGATTTGGATCATTTCCAAAGGGAACTTCAACCTGAGGGAGCCCAGGGTATGGGGGCTAGGAGGAGTGGGGGGAGAGGGGCGCTGCTCCAGAGCTCGGCTCCAGCAGACTTGCAGTTTGTGATCTGGAGATCTCCTTTAAGTTTGAAGTCTGTGGTCTGGAGATCTCCTTTAAGCTTCAGGAACCCTGTAACACTGCATTTAAGAGCATTTTTAAGTCTAGAGAGAGGAAATTCACGTTTACAGAGGTGATGGAGATCCCTGTAACCAGCACAGATGTCTGCCTAGCTGACAGCAAGAATTGTGTGATGGCCCACGTGAATGGCCCAGCTCAATCCCATGTAACTGGTGTGTTAATTACTACTACATCTTACATCTCAGTACATCTCAGAAAGTGTCAGCCTAATTTTGGCATTTTTCTTAGAATTTGGTCCTCTGAGCTTCTGTTCTTCTATTCCTACACATTTTTATATTATATACTCAGGACTTGCTTTGCAGATCTACAGCTGACTAGAGAAGAGACAAGACTAGTGAAATGTGTGTATATGTGTGTGTTTGCAGGGCAGGAGCAGAAAAAGAAGGCAGCTGTTCATTCTTGCATACATTAATTTCACAGAAAAAGGTAATAAATATGTTCTCCTTGGACATCTTTGTTATAACACAACAATCCTGTCCCATCCTTCCACTGAGAGCTGGAGAGTCTCCTCCTTCAGTTCTTTGATGTTTCTGAGAACTACATCAAAATCAAATTAGATATTTCTGGCAATTCTGAAATTTCCAGTGTAAGTCAAACAAAAAAACCCTTTACTGATTTCTTCATTTTTTGTATAAACATGAGATGGAGGAGCTGCATGGATCACAGCTCTCCGTGCTGCCACAGAGGCCATACACAGGTGAATCAACATCACCTTGGGTTGGAACAGCAGGAAGCTCCCGTGTCTTCTGCATTGATATTAACTGCATTCAGTAGAGAAAAAAACCCCCACCACTGTCACCTCATTTCAACAGCTTATGCATTGACAAGCATTAATATAACTTTTTTTTTGTTGCAATTCCTATACAACTGTGAAGTAAGAGTTAACTATAGAGTAAATTCACTTTGCTTTATTAGCATGGTAGAGGGTTATTCAAAATGAATGGCAATAAACCTCCTTAACATCAATATGGTTATCAAAATAACTATTAACTGGTTTATCTACACATACATATCTAAAGAGCAAGAGAAAAGAAAGAATTATAATAAATGGTAACAGTACATCAGGATCTAACTACTTTAATATTCAACTGCCTTCCGAGTGACTTAATTGTCATGCCACTGCTCATCTCTAACCCTGCAGAATTCACAGCCATGGATGCTGGTCAACAGTCCTTTGTTTCAGTAAGGTTTAGTTCTATCTTCACTTAGTTACATGAACCACACATTTGGTTGACTCTATCCATTTTTAAGATGATTTTGTGGAGAAAACTCCTGCTCTTACTTGTGGCCTTACAATCTGTTGTGTCATATTCAAATAAAAATATGCCTTTTCTTGTCCTAGAAGTGGACTTAGCGCTCTCCCATATTTTCTGATCATGGTGAAAACAGAGTGTTGAGATTCCATGACTGGTTCAGTGCATTTTCACTGCTGCCTTACCAGCACTCTTTCTCCAGGAAAGCTGGAAAGAGTGCTGGCCAGCTCCATGGAACATACACAACTGGAAGCAATGGATGTAACAAGTCTTGTCTTTATGCAGATGATTTGTGACTTTAGGCTGGACATGCACTGTAAGAGAGCTGCACAAATGTCTCTCCCCTTCCCAGCTGTGTGACAAGAAGTATTGTGGCTCCAGGTGCTCTGTTACCTGCTGGCCAAAGCAGCATCAAACCAGTAATAACTTAAGCAAAGCATTTGCATGTGTGCTTAGAGCTCATTGAGGCCAATGAGATGTATATGCCCTGTAAGAACCAGGATTATTTGAGATATGCTATGTTGTACATGGCAGGGGTCACAGGGAAATGCAATTTTAGATGGCTGAACAGCCTCTTCTTTCCTAAGAAATTCCTAGGCTGGCTTAAGTATACAACCCAACATAATCCTTAATGTTTGACTTAGAAGAGGACTTGAGATAAAATCAGCTTTCCTAAAAACAATTTTGTTTGACATGTGAATTGCTTGCCTACATTAAAAACTTCCTTGAAGCTAATTTAAGTGCTACACCACTTGAAATAAAAATCACCATTTCTCCCTTTGAAATACTACTTTTAATTGATGAGGCTGGCCACTGTTTCTCTTTGGCTAAGTATGAAGTATGCACAAATGGTGTGTTTGGCAAGCTGCTGATGGACATACTCATCATCATGCTGAACCTGGGGCAGCTGTTCATTTGACAAAGCAGCATCACAGATGATTTGGCATTTATCTGGCTTTCTGAAAGTGAATGTCTTCTCTCAGCTCATCTACATTACCTCTGCTTCACTAATAAAGGTTTGGAGACCCCTCCAAAGCAGACTCCTACTTGCCACATACTTTGGGGATTTCTAGATCTATAGAGAGTGAGTTCCACAAATGCCACAATTGATTACATCATGTAAACAGTGGAAATGGAACACAGCACTCTGAGTTTGGTGACAAACATGCCTCCTCTACTCTAGATATTGTATAATGCTCACAGCTGTGTACCACAATCCAAGGTGGCTGCCAAAACAAAAAACTTGCAAGTGTCCCAAGATAGACATGGTGCAATGGGCTTCTTGGGAACTAGCAATTTCACAGACCTGAACTGATAGTGCTTGCCTGGTGTTTGGGACCAAGGAACAAAACAAATACTGCTCACAAAGCCTAAGGAATAGTGCTGCTACCACCTCCCCAGCAAAGCTCCTGTAAGCAGCACCAGCTGCCCAACTTCCTGTTGCCTGAACAGGGAATACACATCAGGAATGTGGAAAGGAGACAAACCAATAAGATCAACCTCAAACCTCATCATGTGTCAGTCAAAAACTTCCTATAGGTTAAACTGTCCACCCTTGCAGCTCTGATGATGTCCTCAGACACGGACTTTATAGATACTACATTCCACTTCATACAATTGAAACCACAACTTGACTTCTAATGACAGTGTTAGGAATGGACCTGTCTTGCTACTGAAGTTTATAAAACTGCCTCAACCCACCAGAAACAGTAAATTCTGTGTGTAAGACAACAAAGATAAAACGCTTTGATGCACCTTCAGTAAGGATTTTGTGTTTAATGTTTCATCTGATGAGATGGCACCAGATGTTCTGAAGTGTGCTTAGTCCTTACAAATGCATCACAGTTGGGTTCCCCCCAAAGTCTTTGCTGCATCCCATGACTAAATTAAGAAAACTCACATATATGTATATACAGATAGATACAAAGAGAAAAAGGTTTAGTAACTGATCCAAGTTCTACTCTTAAACAACATTAACTTCTGCTCTTCACAGAGATCTTATGTTCTGAGGGTAGCTTTGTCAAAGATCTGTGAATAGCTGACACAGCACTCTAACTTTCAGTAATCTGTTATAACCACTGTTGTTTTCATATATGTTACAGGTTGTAAATAAATTTTTTGAGTAAGCCAACAAATGAGAAACAAACAAACAAACAAAATCTTATATTGTTTGAAACTAAGAAGATTTCGCAAAAGAAATATTGAATACATATCAATGTGCATACAACAAAACCAGCTACATTTTGACCTACCACCACTGCTACCACTGGGGGTTTAAAAGGACCTATGTTAACATCAGTGAGAGAAGAACAATTACAAGTTATGGCAACACTGTTTCCTGGTCCCATAGGCACTTTATCAGATCATATACTCTCCATCTAGATTTGCCTTGCAAATCTAAGGCTGCACTTCTTGAGACCAGAATAAAACTCCCATAGACTTCAATGATGCAGGATCAAACCCATTCCCCTCATAACAGGTTCTCTCAAGCAATTTTATCCTAATTTTCTACCCTGTGGCTGAATTCTAATGTTTGCAGAGACAAGCACTTTAAGTGAGAAAGTGAGGCACAAAATGCAGATCCCAGAAGCAAAGGCAACCAGTGGGGAACAGAACTATTTTACCTGCTGTGTTAAGAGGGTTATTTCTTTGAGGGCAGAAGGGAAGCTGACACAGAAAAGAAGGTCAAAATATACCAACTGCTATGCTGTCCTTTCCATTACTACTTGCAATATTTTTTTTTTCCCAGGCATATTCCATTTCCTGTATTTCTATGGCAAAAAAACCAACAACAACAACAAAAAAACACCTGCTTCAAGTGTGCCCCATCAAAGTTTCTCCAGTAAAACTACAAAATTATTTTAGACTTCTGGGTTCTGAAGATACCTTGCTTGACTCCCCCCACCCTGAATACACTCATCCCTAGTATTACTTTCTTATCATGCAATCAATGCAAAAATACATCCCTTATGCTTTAATAAATGGCAGATTACTATAATCCTTAACTTTACACAGCTGGTTTTCCTGAATCTACATTATAGACTGATCTTTCTCCAGAAAGCAGCCCATCACTACAACACAGGTCTTCCCCCATCTGCACACACAGCTCTACTTCTGTCGATTTTTTCCCAGCTCTGCAAACAATCACCCCTTTAACTTCCAAACAAAGTGTGATTTATTAAAGCAGACTGCTTGGCAGCAAAGCTCTCCTGGCATTTGAAAATATGATTAGACCAGTAAATTTACTTCTTTTCTCATAAACTTTATTCTGCGTGCATTTAGCCTCTTTAAAAGAAAATACAAGCACAGAAACATTTTCAGTACAGCTTGCTCAGGCAAACTCCAGGCACTTTCTATTCTTTTTCTACAAGTCCACTGTAGCTTCAAGTATGCAAGATTAAAATAATTTATAAACCTGCATGAATCAAACCCCTTACCTTTTAAGACGTTTTCTCCCTTCAGCGTTCGTCCATCGTGAAAAACTGAATCTTTAGCAGTTGCAGCTATGCACACACACACAGAGACACACACAGAACAGAGCTTTCTTCAGCTCACTGGTATTTCAAGTCTTTCATGTGATATCTTTGGCTGTACTTGCTTAATTCATTCCTGCTGCTACTCAAAGGAAGTCAAGCCTAGCGAGGGCTGGCTCTACAGCAATCACTGAAGATATTCCTGACTAACAGGACATGAGGGCTAATCTCACCTTATAGGCAGCAAGAATGTAAATATATTTCACAGCCAAAAAAATTCCTAAACCTTAAGAGATAAAATGCACTATATGCCCTAAGACACAGCTTAGCAAGGAAGGGACTTGTGAACTTTAAAGTTTTTACTAAAGACAATGCTCTGTACCCCAGCAATGCTTTTGAAGCTCTAGGGATGTCTATTTATCATGGACTGTGCATGCTCCCTTGGAGTAGTTACCATGAGAACACAGCAAACAGGATTTGAATGTAAATTGCCATTTAGAAATGGGGGGACTTTCTTCCCTAGTAGTTAAAGAAGAAAACTTCCAGAGCTCGATGAAGTACACAGTTTTTCAACGCATACATTTGCATGACAATGTTTGCAATTCAAATGCCTGGTAGAGCGCACAAGAAGGATGAAAAGCCAAGTTCTTTTCTGGTATTTATAAAAAGCAAATACTTCAAACTTAGGATCAGTAGTTGCAGTCCCACGATTGCCTATCCATGCCACACAGCCACACATAAATTAATTCATAAGCCACAAAAAAATCCATCAGGTGGCACAACATGCAAGTTGTAGTGCCTGAAGTCAGCTGTAGGCGGTAAGATCCTCTGCTGCTGGCAGATCAGTTGCTGAAGCATTCAAAATTGTTCTCACTTCTAGATATTACACAGCAAATATTGCACATTAAACATATCCCATCCCTGGCCATTTGATTTTTCTACAGAATTGTTCTGTTACTTTGCCATCTGGGCCTCCCCCATCCAAATCCCTCCTGAAGCAGCAATTGCTCCCCAGGTGTCCCTCCATCCTGCTTACATACTGCCACAGTTACCATCCAAGATCCAGAAATTGCTCTTACCACTTGTGGACAGAGTCCTACCAAATGGTACGTGCTGCCAAACATGCAAAACTCTTGTTTGCCTGCTCTACCTGGAGTTGGGTGCAACCTTTACAGCAGCGTCTGCTCCCTCGCCTGCAGCATCCCATCTCAGCTCCCTGTGCCTAGCCTTGAACAGCTCAATTTTAAACTCCTTAACCACGGTCACTGAAAGACAAACCCTAATACACTTAGCAAAGGAATGCCTCGTCAGCCCTGCTTAGCAAACAACAAACCTTGATGAAGAAGAACATGCCTTGTCTGGGTGACTGCCTGGAGAGTGGAATGACCTACTTCAGCCCAGCAAGCGGGGACACTCTGAGATGGGGACAAAGGGACAACCCAGTGGCTCTCAGGCAGCGTAACCAAGAGCCTGCACCGCAGCAGCGATGGGAGTGATCTTTCTGAGAGGACACAGAATAGAGGCATGGCTTAAATGTAGCACAAAACACCTTGTTCTTTCAGATAGGGACTCAGATTCACACGTAACATTACTGCCAGCACTCTGAGAGCAGGAGCGATTGCTTTCCTCACACCCACTCTCCTTATCACTTTTACCTAAGGAAAAAATCTTCCAGCTCCTGACCTAATTACTCAAGTGATGTGTTGGAAAATGATGCAGCGGGGACATACTCCACAAGTCTTGATTTGAAGCTATGTAATTCTGCAAAACCCAAGGCAACAAGATCCATGTAGCTGAATTAAGTGGTGTTGGCCAGGCACAACACCACACCTTCCAACTGCGCCTTTCTGATTATGAATAATAAAGCCTTATGAACTAGTTAAAGGGTAAGGAGGATAAATAGTTTGCAATTGGCCCCTTGCACTTGTTGATCTGTGAGATCAGGCCAACATGCTCTGTTTTTTGGGAAGTGGTTGCTCTCTCAAATGATGAGCCTGAGCAGCAGCTCCCCAAGCAAGAGCAATGTGTGCTCAGAGCCTGTGGCTCTGCTGCCTCCAGAAGCAACGACAGCAGTAATTGGCAGCCAAAAAGCCTTCTTAGACCAAGCGTTTATTGAGAACAACTGAGATTAAAGAGAGTTTTAAAAAAAAGGCAGTAAGGATCTCTAATATATGTGTTGCTTATACAGCTGTAAATGAATACTGCTAGACCTTAACTTTCTACAGATAGCCACACACACACCCAGCAGCTCCACTTGGGCTATATTATCTATTTTCTCTACTTTCAAAGTATGACAGAGTAACTATTAACATGATCAGGCCATCTATTACCTTTTTCTCATGGACAGCAAGTCAAATTTACCCTGTGATCTGCTAGCTCCCAGTACCAGACACCAGCTTTGCTGCAGAAGAGTGACCCCAGGGCTTGGCAACTGACTAAACCATAGAGACACCTCCGTTTAGGGTCTAACACTTTTTGGCCTTTAACTGCTGGGCTCAGCATCTTTAAAACACACAAAAGCATCTGCTTCCCTGCAAGGAGACCCAGAGTCTGCTGAATGTTACTGTACAAAGCCTATACTTGGTATACAACTCCCATAGGATGGGCATAGAAGTTTAGAACTAGATCACCTTATTAAGGATATTTTTTTTATAATAAAGACTTCTGAAACTAAAATTATTCAGATGCTTAGCAATCCTGTGCTTCAGGTACAGTACAATACCCTTGAAGTTCAGAGTTTCTCTCCCTGAATCTTTCAAGGTTATGTGTTAGTACTCTTCCCAGTGCAGTACCATTAGACTTGCACTCTTCTTACCCATATTTCTGCCNAAAAAAAAAAAAAAATCTCCCTAGAAGGCAAACACAGTAATTCTTACAATCAAATCTCAGTATGACAATACTGCAATTCCAGCTTGACGACCAGCTCACCTACTGCATTCCCTGTGCTTGTACCTGCTCCACACCCTGCACACAATCACCCTTGCAGATGGGGTCAAGCCCTGCAATCACCTTTCCTTTGCTCTACATTCCTGAGCTGTACTTCTACCTGGTGTTTAGGCTGGTATCATGCTATACTTATTTTTATAATGATTCAGAGCTATTTTAAGAACACAACTTTAAGTCAGGCGCCAAGCAAAATAGGTTTGTATCTTATGTCATATTAGAGGACAAACTGCTTGCTATTCCAGGGTGTCTCATGGTCATTAATGACCTACGCCTCAAAATACATTGCAGGTGCCAACAGCCATACCTTGATCCCTTCAAATGGCTCTGTCCCCAGAAGCAATGTTAACAATCTTACCTTGATACTAATTTTCCCAGAATGTATATGGCACACGATAGGACTCTAAGCAGCAGATCTCACAGAATTTATTACAGACTTTTTTCTACCAGTCTTCCTTTGAACTCCTAAGATATTACCAGTTTCCTTTTCCCTGTTGCTCCCTGCAGCCCTTACCCTGCAGTAGGTTTACAATGCAGGTTTATTTTGTCTCACTTATTTACCTGGCCTAATTAAACTTTAAAATTAAAAAAACAGTTAATGTAAAAACATGAAGAGAAACAGAATTGTCCCTTTAGAGATCACAAGGTCTGAGAGAAGGCAACTTTTATCTTGACAGTGACAAGACCATCACTACAACAGAGGAATGAGACAGACAATAAATGAGTGGACAGGGATGTGAGCAGAGACTCTGCCATCTTGTTGCTTAGTGACACACACCAACACAAGCTTCCTATAAAAACAATTTTAAAAGTGAAATTTTTGTCTACATCAAATACTTCATGTGAGCTAAAATTAAGCCATGATTTTGTCTATCAGGACCAAACTGGCCTTAGATTTGTAACGAAAGAGAAGTGCACACACCTATTTACATGCAGAAGAGAACAGCCACATGTGAACCTGTTGAAGTCTCAAGAATGAGTGATTATAAAAATAAGCTGTAATAACTGAGGTTTTGAGAGAGCAGCACATCTGAGGCCCTGAAGATGCTAGAGGTGGGGCCACTTGCTATGATTATACCAGTATCATGCCACTGGAGATTATGCCAATATATTTTCAAGAAATAGCCTAAATGGAAAAGGGAACCTGAGAAAGCACTTGAGCTAAGGTGCCCAAAGCTGGCTGCTTCTGGGCAACAGGAAAACTTCTGCCTCTGAAACAGCTTGAATAGGAAGTGTAGGTCTTAAATTTACTCTGATCTGTCTCCTGAATAGCACCGAGGCTTAGCAACTTTATTAATAGAAGCAAGTTGGAAGAAACATTCAGCTGATGATTGTAGCAATAGCTGCAGCTTCTTTTAAAAAGAGCGTCTTTTTTTTTTTTTTTTTTTTTTTTTTTTTTTTTTTTTTGTGGTGGTGCTTGCTTTTTAACCTAAAGAACACAAAGAAAAGGAGACAGATCAGGAAAGGCAAGGTTGCAGGGAGGACTCATTATCAAATAGAACAGGAGACAGAAAAAGAAACATGAAACCAAGAAGCAGAGAAAGATGTGCTAAAGTTCAAAGGGATGAAATGATACATAGTTCTGCCAGCTGCAGTGAAATAAGGGGAGCTGAGGAGAAAGACACTTCATTAGCAGAAAACACTCATAAAGCATACCAAGTGGAAAAGTTTCCATGTTATGGATAGTTCCAAACAGATTGGAAATTGTGAAAACAGATAGACTGATTGTTCTGGGGTCTCCCAAAGATTAATGGGTCCTCTGTCCTTCTGTCTGAGGCCTGCCTGCTGAAATTTCTTGTGACAAAAGGTCACGTACTTCATGCGCTCCCTTTAGGAAATTGCACTAATGAGTGTAGAACCTGCTTTCATATGTAAATGTCCAGTGGTTTACTGCTTATGCTGAATTATTTTTGCTTTACTGCTTATGCTGAATTGTTTCTGCTTGCCACTGCAACATTTAAAAATTGAACTTTTGAAAAATTAAAACAATGAAATAATTACTGTAAATTATCACATCTGCTACCAATATGAATATGCTTCAATATCTGGAACAGCAGAGAAAAGTAGTTTGCTATACATTCTGCTTTTTAAAGGCTTGAATTTGACTTCTATTTGCTAACTTCCTTCACCTACAGAATTCAAATACACTTCTTGAGTTCCCCCATCTCCTCCCCTCCAGTTATAAAGGATGTTCACCAATAGGTGTGTCTCCTATTTGTACCCAGTCCAGAGAGGAAGAAGTAGATGGAGAGGTTTTGCTCCCAATAACACAACTTCAGCTCTCTCCTTGATGAATCTCTCTGGTCCAGCTCTCCTTTAATGCTGTGTATTTCAAAAAAGGTGTAAAACACCCTTTTCTTCCACATACTTAGGTATTTGGCAAGCATTGTTAAGTATCTTCCAAGTGACATTTATCATTCCATATCATCATGACTGCAGATGAAAAACCCAGAGCAAAATGCTCAGTGAAGAAGACCTTTACTTTCTCTTGACCCAAGTTTACTCCACTTCAGTAGCTGATCTGAATCTTTCAAGCAGTTTTTCTTCTAATCAGTCCTGCACAGTGAGTCATTTATATGGTGATTCCTCGTAGTCCATGCACAGCTCCTGTGTCTCTAAGCCATGCTGGATCACAGCTGTGCAAACTGAGTCATCTTATTTCCCTCTAACTGAAAAGAAGCAACACGTTGTATGAGAGGATAAACTACAAACTGCTCAATGGGATGTGCACCTACGGAATCCAGCAAAGGTACCCAGCAGTCAAATGCTGTTTTTGTGCCTGCTCCAGTACCTTCACTGCTGCAGAAGGAGAAACACCAACAATGCCACAAGGTCAGCACTAAAAGTCACTGTGTCTGTTCAACATGGAGTGGGGGAGAGAGAGCAGTGTACAGCAGACAAAACTCCCAACAGTGAATCCCAAAGGTGCATTTTGGTAACACTTCCCTGAATGAAGAATGTTATCAACAAGCATTATATATGGCTTTTCTTCTAATTTTCAGTCAAGTCTACTACTACCAAGTCAGTTTCGACAGAGAAGCTCTGTGACACCTGACTCCTGTTCTTCAAACAGTATTTCTTAGTTAGTAAAGCCATTGATTCAAGTTAGATTTGCAATCAAATAAAGGCGAATGGAAAACAAGTGCAACCACCTTTGCATAAGATTTCAGTAAGATTTCAGTAAGATTTTATGTACACATTGAAATGGACAGTCTACAGAAGTTTCCCAATCTGTTCCTTCAGGTCCTCCTGTTAACTTCTGCAGTTAGAGGTGGTCCCCAGAGACTGCCTCAAGCTTCTTCTCCTTGCACAGCTGCTAATTCTGTGAGAACTCTGTTTTAGTGATAGTAAAAGACATGCAGATACAGTAACACATACCAAATTTGCTAGGGATGAAGCATTTTAGTGGTAAAGGACTGGAAAAACAAGGAATATAGGAGTGGAAACTTGGTGTTTGCTATGGAAATGCAGCTAGTGCCTGGTTCTTTCATCAATCACAGCAAATCCTTGTAACTTTGCTGCTGTGGAGATGAGCCTTATTAGTCAGGTATGATAAGGAAAACCTGTGAGCTTGTTACCAAACTCCTTCTATATAAGGGTCATGGGGCTTCCAGACAGAAACAGGAGCAGGGAAGCAAACACATTTTTCAAAACTGCCTTCCTTTTGTGATCAAGGACTTTGCTAAACACACAGGCTCACAAATCCCAGCTACTCGCCAGGGCTCTGTCATCCACGTGGGTTCAGCTGCCTGGTGGCTTTACACCTCAGCATGCTTAACACCTCAAGACACAGAAAGGCATTTTTATTCGCTTCCAGGCTGCTCCCTCTTGCTTAGGTGCCCAAAATCTGCATGTTATCTGGCACATCACAAATAGCAGCACCAAACCAGAGTTAACAGTCAGCAACTGAAAACACGTAAAGTCAAGGATGAAATGTCCAGGTAACAGTAAAACCTACAATGAAATCCGCACATTCGTTTTGTTAGTATCCTGATTAACTAGACAGCCCAGAAAAATGGAACATGTAAATATGGATTTGTAGTAAAGTTACCAGTCTCTGAGTTGCCATGTGAGAATCATAAATCAGATTCACTAGCACCTCTGCCTGTTGTATTTTTGACAAAAGCAGACCATTCCTGAATAACAGTCTCTTATGCCCAAAACAGATGTGCAAAACCCCAGGATATCAAAACCAGGCTAACAATATTAATTTCAATAACTACTCTACCGTTACCACTTCATTTCTAGAGAGCCCTCCAACATATTTAGGCAAATCTTGACCCTGCCTTTCATTATCTGTAACTCAAAAGACAAATTGATATTGTAAGCCTTAATCTCCAAGCCTGCATTAAGAATAAAATTCTGAAACAGAACAAAACGTCCAGCATGTACAATTCTAGGTATCTTCATAAATTGAAAGACTAAGGGTCTGACAGCAGAGTCATTCACACCAGCTTTTCTATACACATCTGAATCACTGCCTCTAGTGATTTAAAACAAACTGTGATTTTGATATTTTCTCCCTCAAAAGGCTCTCACGGAGCTGTCACACAAGAAGTGCAGCCTTCTACCTTCTGTTTATAACCTTAGAGCCAGTCATTCATCAGAGTTGTGAGCAATGACTATTAGAGGTGCACAGACTGTGTGCAAAAAAAAAAACAAAAAACAAACAAAACCAAAATCAGTCAAGAGCCCTTCCCAGTGCCTTCCTCTTGCAGAGCCTTCTACAAAATCAGTGAAGAATGCTACCTTCTGCTTCACACAGTGGTAAATAACCAGATAGGCAGCAAAAGATTAGGCCTGAGATGTACAGAAAAGATGGACACCATTTAAAATCTTACCTTCTGCACATTGGGTTTGATGCACCGAACAAAGAAAGGATTTGAAGAACTCAGCGTCGCCATTAAAGAATGAAGTGATTCCTGAAACACAGGTAGAGGGAAGATAGTACTTCACTGTTTTTTTGTACAAGCAACATAACCCCACTAACAAGAGCTCCTGCAGCTCAGCACTGCAGACAGCATCTAACTGCAGCACCTAGTGGTGCACACCAGGAGTTACTGCACTGTGGAAGCTCTTGCTTCCCAATGGATGGGGTCAATACGAGCATGTTCACCTCTCCCACTGGCTCTTCTGATAAAAACTGACATCACAGTTTTACAATCGACAAGATTCACAAATTGATATGAAGAACACTGTTCATAAGGAAACACCAAATTGTTGTTTCAGGGATTTTTCAAATGACTGCTTAAGACTTAGGATCCACATTCTCAAACAGTCAAACTTGACCAAGTCAAAGGAAGGATAAGGGTTCTATGGCAAAATTCACCAATTCAGATCTCCTCTTTTCATTTCAACCACCCCAAACCCACTCATTTTCCATCTTCCCTGAAGAAAACAGGTTTTTTTTCCCTAGCTTTAGAACTCTGAATGATCCAACACACATTAGACTATCAGTTGTCTGAACCTCAGCCTGGAGATAAAAATCACAAAATCCCTCAGTCCTTTTATGATTATTACTTTAATTACACATCCGCCCCTTTCCAGCCTGAGCCATCATTCCGTATCTTATTCCAACTTGCCTCATTCTGTATGATTAAGTATGATGAACCTTTTTAAACTGAAGTCTTGCATTTACTTTTCAGAGATACAAATGATTGCACAGGAGAGGTGCTCAGGCTCTGAAGAGCCCACAAAGTTAGCAATGGTAAAGTTACGCCCCCCTCAGAGGTGGCCCTTTGTGCCAGGCAGCAGAGAGAATACAGAGCAGGCTGCCAAGGAAGCAGAAAGTGCACATTTTAAAGAAGCAACGCTGTGTGTCCTGCCATATGTCTTAGAGCAAAACTGTCAGTGTCAGTCTGTTATAACAAATTCTTGCTTTAATCTGCAGACCAAGCACTTACTTGGTGATTGAACCTGCAGTGATAAATGCAGCAGGCAGAGTTACGGCTGTGCACAGGAGCCAGTGGAGGGCAAAGTGAGCAAACAGCAAAATAACTGGGAACATAAATGGTAGTTCTTGATTCGCTTGCCTTTGCCAGCCTACGGACCAGGGAGTTGGGCAGCAAATACAGAACAAAACATACAAAGATGAAAATACTTGTGTAAAGACAAATATTTACTGATTTGAAAAGTAAAGGCTTCATTCATATTAAACCCATGTGAACATTACATCTGTGGACAGTTCTCTCATCCCGGTCTCCCACTTGGAGATTGAAAAAGTTGGTCAGTCAAAACAAAAATGATTTAAACAATTTTCACTTTCACCTGTGGTACAGCCAGCCAGACTCTGCACAGCGCTGCAAGCCTGTAAGTCACTGTCAGGTGATGAGCTAATCTGAAGCTTGCCCTGCTGTATCAACAGGCTGAAACAGATGGTATCTAAACTGCTATTCTGTGTGCACCCCCAGGCCTGCATTAGGCAGGTCATCAAATGAAAAGAAGAGCCAACCAGTTTATCATGAGAATAAAACTATGAAGACAAAGTTCTTATCTTCAGTTGAAATAAGATGGTAAGGCTTTAAAACATGTAAAAAACACCCAACCTAATTCTCTGGGGAAGGCATCATTCTAAGGTCAACCTCCTGTAAAGCAGCCCAGCTGGTCAATGATCAGTTACTGCAGCGTTAGATAAGGGGCAATAATGCTTTGATTTCATGTTTTATCACCCTTATGCTTTCCAGGACCCCTGACAGAGAACAGAAGGAATACTACGCATTGTTCTATCTTGCTAAATGGGTGAAAAAATATGGTTTGTTTTTGTAAGGTTAACATCTTAAAGGTCTACTTTGCACATATACAAATGACCAAGTGGAAACAGTACCTTCTGCTACCCCAGAGAACCAGCAAATAACACCATCTCATGACAAAAAATGGATACTTCTGAGATGAGTTATGGTAGCACAAAGCAAGCTGTCCTGAAAATACAACAGTGTTTTTTAATAAAAGACATTGTGTGTGCCCCAGCATACACTCCTTGCTGTTCTGTCCAACACTTAGAAGTAGTCTATTAGGATAAAATCTGCCCTTAAGCAGTTCTTGTCTGCTCTTTTTTTAAAAAAAGTAAATGAACTCTGCAAATGCGTATTAATTCGAACAAAATGAAGGGCAACTAATCCAGACTTGTACTCATGCAATTTAGGAGATGTTTCATGCCAATCTTTCCCTTTTAAATAATTTGCAGATAGACTTTATGCTAGATTTCAATTTGGTGCCATTTTTGATGAGAGGCTATAAAGCCTCATAAAAAGGTGTTTAACAAAAATGCCTTCCAAACTTTAAGTTAAAGCAAGGCAACACCTTAATGAGGTATTTATCCAGCACTTATTTTTCTTGGCATACAGGCACTGCTGTAAGGCTTTATGAGATTTTGTGGCTGGATTTAGATTATAAAGACAAACCAGGACAACAGAGACCAACTTAGTAGATGCGCTTTAAAATAACAAATTGGCAAGTGGGGAATGCAACTGGAGTTTTGTGGGAATGGTGTGATGGAAAGGTTAGTGTCAACTTGAACAGTCTACCAGGACAGTCAATGGGTTAATTAGCAAGGGCAGTGTCACAGAGAGGGAGAGACAGAAGAGACAGCAATGTTTTCATGCTCAAGTTTTGCCTTTTTCAATCTGCACCTGTTCTTTACTGGGTCTGTCTGTTACTGATTAGCTACAGAGCAGAGACAGCACATTAACTAACCTTGAACTGGAGACTGACAGTGGGTTTTCGGTGCTTGCTTCCGCATTTAAGAGTGTCCTGATTGTTGCGACTTGAAACGTGTTCAAATAGATCATAGATGAAATCAAGACTGAAATGGAAAAGGAAAACAGTATTTCTGAAGTGTATCTTAACAGACTATGAGGTTCACCCTGTAGAATGCAAAGAAAGCACTTAGCAAGAAGCTCTTCCATCATAAACATACTTATTGATACTCTCCACAATCTTCAATAAACAACAGATTTTGCCTTTGCATTATTTATCCAGGGGAGAAAAAACAAAAAAAAAAAAGCAACACAACAAGAGGGTTTTTCTTCTCCACTCCAAATACATCATTAGGGAAACAAAGTGTGAAGTCCCAGAGGCTTTACTGCATTTTACTCCACTCACTCAACCAAAACTCCAGCTGACTGCAACCAGAATTGTACCTGAACAAAGACTAAAAAACAAGACTTCCAGCTTGGTTAGGGACGTAACACAAAACAGCCACTCATGCAAGCCTCACTTTCAGATAATAGCTGTGCATGCTGTTTTCTACCCTATTGGTTAGGTACTCTCCTCTTAGCATTTCTACAGAAACATAGACAATTTAATTCAAGCTCCACGCAGATGTTGGTGCAAAAGCAAAACCAGGCCCGGCCAAGTTTAACTCATTTATTTTTTATTACCCAGATACTTCAATTGACAGATGATATATCAGACATGTCATAAATCCAGAACAAATAACCTAGAGAGGGAACTGCTTATTAACAGTTTCCCCTGCACAGAAGGGCTTGAGGGATTTACAAACAAGCAATTGGCACAGCAAGGCAGCATGACTGGATGGGATAGGGGATGGCAGCAGATGAGACAGGAACATCCAGACTCAGCTCCCTCTTCTCCTGCCATTCCTCTGGGTCTCCTGGAGTCTCAACCAAACACCTACAAAAAGGGATGTGGTACCACCACAGCTCACACGTAGCACTATAAGGACCCTAAGACCTTACACCGCAGAACGACATGAGACATGCAGGTACCAAAGCATCCAAGCTCACACTTTCACTCAGATAAATCTTAACAGAAGTTCTCCCCTTGAAGCAATTACTACATGGCAGTTTGCACAGTGGTAGTCTCTGACAGCAAGAGTTCAATCAATTAGGGAATGCCAGAAATACAAACATGAAGTAAAAAATACACACATGCACGCTGCCTATGAGGGACTCTGAAAGTTAAAAGCCACAACCACCTTCCAGCATCCTTACCCATTACAGAGCAGCAAGTTAGTTCTCTAGGAACCCCCTTGGCTGAACAGCAACAATAGTGCAATGTAGGTAAACACAACTTTGTGAGAAGTGACTACAGTCAGACCTGCTTACAGGCAACTCAGATATGCTAATTTCTGTGATATGTTATGCTCATCTGTTTCATTCTATGTTAATTGCAGGTCTATCAAGGTCTGCTGATTTGCAATATCTAATGTACTCAAACCCCAGCAGACTTAGGTGCTCAATCCTGGCAGAATTAGTTGATACAACAGCCCTTAGTATCATGTCCTTAACAAAAATTGCAGAAACTTACCTGCTTTCACGTAACAAGTTCAGGAGATCATCTCTAAAAGTATCTCTATTCTTCTCCAAGATCCCCCTGACATCATACTGGACCTAGAAGGAAACAGAGCTGGTTCAAACAACAAGCCAAACAGTCAGGCACCTCTCATGAGAGCGGTGCTGTGAAAAGTGCTGAGGGAACAGAGTGCTTTAGTTAATTTTGAGCAGCCTTGGGGGAAAATTAAGCTAATGAAAGTTCTGCTTGGAATAATTTCAGCAAATAAAGAAATTACCTCCCCAGCGTAGTGCTTCACTCCAAAGTTGTGAACAGCAACCCTTGGTTTAACATAAAAAGGATTGTTCTAATTGGAGGGAAAAAAAAGAGAAAAATATTTAGAGACTGCTGTCACATTATCCCCTCAACCCATACCTAAACAGACCATTGTCTTCCAGTAAACTCCCTAGAAGATTAGTGCTCCAAAAGCAAACAAGCAACTCATGATAATAGGATTTGTTAGTCTGGGCTGCTTCAAATGCAGTAATAACAGATTTATAGCACATAAAAAGGAATTATACTAAACCTGAACCCCATCTGGCAGAACCATCTATAAATGGCACTTTGAAAGAGAAGGCTCTGTCTTAAACTGGCATTTATGAAGATTGGTGGATATGCCTGCATCCCAGAAATCGAGCAAAATAATTCCAGTATCACAAATAAAGGTAACACTAATCTGGATAGCGGAAACTTTCAGTAAATGGCATCAAGGTAAATGCTTTATTATATCAAGGGAAATTGAAGATCTAAATAATCAGAGCTACTGCAGGTTGACAGAGCTCTCATTAAGAGTAGAATTTGACTTATTCACCACAAAAGAAACCTTTAAGTCAACAGCAACAAGGATATGTTCTTCCAGTAATCAACTCAGCCTTGACAGCAAAGTATACTGACTACCATGGAAGTAGGATCACATCCAAAAATAGCCTCTAGAACTATGCACCCATGTGTTTGACCATTAATTTCTACCGAAGCAAAGAGATTCTACATAATTTGCACAGCAAATATCAGCAAAATATCACATACAGCATGCTGGGCATTCAACTTCTCCAGTAAGGTGGAGTCAGTAGCTTGAGGAAAATGGCTCTCCTCATTGATGAGTGCCAGTAGTCCCAGTTTCTAGAACAGCAAGAAGAGGCAGAAGATGAATTATGTACATGGATGGACACTGCTGTTGTCCCCAGTTCTGAAAAATCACAAAGCCCTTAAAGTTGCTGTGTGCAGAGAGGCACAAAACCACTCCTATACAACAAAACCCCACTCTTGAAGGTGCTGTAATCCTGTTTTTCTGGCAAAGCTCTTTTGAAAGATAGAGCATATGATCTGTGGGCAAAATAAAGAAAAAGAAGCTACTGGAAGAATCAGTTCTCCTGATGGAGGTAGTTTTTAGATGTATACAGTGACATTGCTCTAGAATATATCCCCAGCCTTCAAGATCTCCAACGATCAGGAGTCTGATGAGTTTGTGTAAAACAGCCTTTCAAAAAAGTTTCTTCCACATAACTATCCACCCAGCTGTTGAACCAATGCAAACTTTTAGCACCCGCAGTGCCCTGGGGCATAGCAAAAGATGCGCAGTTTAACTTCACCCTGTGTGAAGCACAACCACCCTTTGCTTTACATATGCTTCTGTGTGATTTCCTTTGATGTTCCCTACTTCTCATGCTAGAAAAGATGGTAAAACAAAGCAAGCTACCCCACAGTTAATTAATGTGTCCAGCAAGCTCCAGGTTGATACGGCCTCTCAGAAAAACACAGTTCTCCAGGTGCACATTTTAATAAGCCACTTCCCAAGGGCTCAGAGCAGCTCCTGAAAAGCCACACTGCCCTGACTGCAGTCACGTCCTGCCAGCTGGATCCCCTGCCCACTGCCACTTGCTTCTGTGCTCGCCTGAACTCTTGCAGGCACACACCCTGCCATGGAGATAAGCCCCCACAGCCCACCTGCACTGATGGCAAGAGTGAGCATGGATCAAATGATTCTTTTTAAGCATCTCCAAAATTGCTTTTGTGTATAATCACACATGGAGAAAAGTTGCTGTAAGGAAAAAAGCTCACAATATAATCCTTAACATAGCCATACATGAAAATGATTTGATTAAAAGTTTGCTATTTAAACATACAAGATGCACCACTCTCTTCACTTGTCCTTTGTACTGACAAACGTTTTAAAGACATATTATCTCAGAACAAAATACTAAAAACAGGTAAGAGTATCAAAATTCTTTCTTACCTTTTCAATAAGATCCAAGCACTCTCCATTGTCTGTCCAGTCAATATCCTCCCAAATTAGTCCTTCCCTAAGGTAAATAAAGTGTGCCTTTTTATTGAAATTATTTTCATTGCAGAAATAGGAGAAGCTGGTGTATTTATCTTGCAAATTACAGGAAAATCAGCTTGCTTTTATAAAATACACAGCTCCAGACAGAGACTTTCAAAGGAAGCTAAGGTAGCTGCAAACTAAGACTTCAAGTGAACGTGATATTGTCAAAATACGTTCAAATTGCACCCCTCTCTTACCTGCTGTATTCCAGTTGCTCCAAGGAAAAGATGTGCTTGTTGAAATACTCTTGAAGCTTCTCATTTGCATAGTTAATATTGAACTGCTCAAAACGGTTTACCTAAAGAGACAAGAAATTGTCAAAAATTCACACACTTCAAGAATTTTACTTTGCAAACAAGGGAATGGGTTAGGTAATAACATGTTTTAAAATCAAGTTCCAGAGAAGATAACAAATATATGTAAAGCAATCAAGCACAGATATCAGACAATCCATTCAAATAAGCTTTTGAAACCTACCTCAAAGTTTTCAAATCCAAATATGTCCAAAATTCCAATAGTCTTGAAGTCTTCCTTGCTCCTGATTCTGCTATTGATTTTCTTAATCACCCATGCAAAACACTGAGAATAAAGTGCCATAGCCATAGAATCTCTGCTGTCTATTGCCTGTGTTAGGGAGACAACACACAACACATCAACCACCCTGTGACTGAGAACTGACCAGACTCTGCTGGTCAGTGTCCTTAGCACAGCACAAGACAATTATAATGCAAGCAGCTTCCTATTCCTATGTAGCTTGGCAGCAATTGTGTAAACATTTACAAGGCATCATGATACCAGATTTAACAGTATAACTTAAAACAGCTGTACACCTATGTGGCTTAAGAATTACATTTCAGGGCTAAAGCATACAAAAACCTAGGAAATTATAAACTTCAGGTATGCAAGAAAGAAAGAGAAGTGTAAGAAACAATATCTTAATTCACCCTTTTCCAGAGGGAAACATAACATTATGCATACCTATTTCTAATTCTCTTCTTGTAAATTACAAAAATATTCCTCCTGAAAATTTTGGAAACCCACCCCCCGCCCCCCAACAAGTGTCCATGGTGAAAAAAATATCAGCCTACACATTTAGAATTTGAAAAAAACAGGAAGTAATCAAGCTTCATAAGAGTAACAAGAGACAAGCTATAAGCCCTGGCCAGAATAATAAAAAAGAGATTATACCCTTCCTAAAAAATCTGTGTAGTACTTTTGATTACAACTCTGATGCATGAGCTAAGCTTCTATTCTTGAGTGATCAACGACTTCTCAGGACTTGAACACCAAGTCATCTTTCAAAGACCTTAAAAACATGCCAAAATTGAGATGGCTTTACCTGTTGTATACTAAGAGGTGTTAGGATTTCTTCTCCCCTGAGTATCATCGACCTCTGAGTCAATGCTTCTGTTAGCTGTGTGGAATCCAACCCCAGTAATTCAGCAGATCTACCCAGGGCTGGCAAAAGAGAAGTACAAATAAGTCCTTAAATGTATAAAGCTATGAGACCAATTTAGTTTTCTACCATTATTATTATTACTTCTACTACTACTACCACCACTGCTTAAGATCCTCCTAAAACGACACGGATTACAGATGAAAACTACTAGAAATTCTAGGATACGGTTTTGCTTCTCATGAAGAGGCATAAATATGTACAACTGAAGGCAATTAGGAGTAGAAATACATCACAAGTAAATCACAAATATTTATTTTCCTCTTAATATTGCATGTCAAGAATTCAAACGATCTACTGCTTGCCCTAACACATTTTTCCAGATACAAACAGTAACTGACTCTTTGTCCACACGAATGTGTTTCTGCTTTGCTTGGGTTGATGAGGATAAACCAATGAAAAATTTTTTCCATGCATACTTTCATTTTTAATTTTGCTATAATGTGGTATATAAAGCAGTAACTAATGCTACTCTCTAATGCCATATTTAAACAAACATTTAAAATGCCCACCACCTGAATCTTTAGACACACCAGCACATTCTTTCGGATATGTAACTGAAACATCAAAAGCTCTAAAAAAAGATACTTTCAATGGAGTTCTTGGTTAGGGAATGTATTTGAATACTTATGTTTTATCAACTTGAGAATTCTTCAAGGAAGGAATTAGATTAAAATAGAATTTAATTACTCTTAATGGAACAAATATGTGCCCAACGTCTTCCCATATTAAGACCTAGCATCCAGCAGCAGACTACTCAGCCTTATCTGTCAAACTCCATCCTCCCAGAGTAACATTTTAATCCACATTTACAGATGTTAAAAAGCAGAAAAACCCTTTAATTGCTTCTCTGTGTTATGTTGAGATATAATAATGATGAATAAGGCTTTCAGAACCCCAAGAAACATTGAGAATTGGATGCACAGCCTTCTCACCTGTTTTAAAGGACACTTGTGCCCCACCAGCAGTGATGAACTCAATGTTTCCCAGATGCAAAATGCCAGCCAAAAGCCTCAGAACTTCTTGTACTTCCTCCCTGCTGAATTCCATCACTTCCATAGCAGTCTGGAACGACATGTGAGTTTCTTCAATAACATGCACACAGACTCAAAAATGGGAGGCCTTAGAAAAGAAAGTCAGGACTAAAAAAGAGCTTTGGGTTTCATCCCAAACTGAATACACTCTAAGGCATCACTGAGACATCTTGGAACATGCAGTATCACTCTGCTTTTAAGAAATTTCATTTTGATGCTGTAATGATGTCGTAATTTGCTTTCAAGTTCATCATTAAAATCATATAAATATTGGAACGACCCACCAGATGCAATTATTCTAATTTGAATTATTAATTGATTACCTCCTGCATGTTTTTACCAAATTTTGCCTGTTGGCCTTGTAGGTAACAAGGCATGAGGGAGGAAACAGCAGCATGCAAGATTTCATCATTTTTGTGCCCAAACATGCACCTTACAGTGTGGTCTGACAACTTCCAGTAAAACTGAGTAAGAAAGGTATCTATATAAAAAGTGCTGAATCTATGAATAAACAATATAGCAACAATCAAAGCTCAACTACATAAATGAGGAGAAGAGCAAATAGTAAAACATTGAAAGAAACACTAAAGAGGAACACAAGTTTTCCTTTGACACAGAAGAGCTAATTGTATGCCTCTCAAAATGATCAAACTTGCCAAATTTAGGTGTAATATGAGCCTGTCTGAGACCAGATCAGTTTTGTATCCTTACAGTCAGACTCATCATGTTATAGTCACTGCAGGTGTTTGACAGATGACGCATTTTATCTTTCATAAATCATCCATTACAAATGGAAAAGCCTCAGACTCATCCCACAATACAAAGCAGGGCAGAGATAATGGTTGAAGATTTAATTTGTAAAGAAGACCTTTCAGAGCAAAAGGGCAGCAGCACTATGAGTTCATCTCCATGCTCACTGTGCTGTCTCTCCATGTCTCCTACAAAAAAAGCTCCCCTTAAATAACATTTCCAACACTTACACTGCAATTAAAGCAGGCAAAGGAGATGATTGTAACAGGAAAAGACAGGTGAAGGTGAGCTGTGGGGGTCTCTGCCTACCTCCTGCTCTGGGACTGCAGCCTGGCAGCCCCTGTTCTGAGCCTGCCCACACTGCAGGCAGCAGGCAAACATCACCCACCCAGCTGATTTCATGGTCTGCCTACCCTGGGACAATTAGCACAAATTAAATGTCATGCTGATCAACTCCAGCATGTGACTACAATATAGGTAAGTTACCCATGTTTCCAACACTTCCTTCTGCCACACAAGATGAGGGATTTTTACACTGAAAAAATCTGCTGCATGCACTACATACTAGTTCATCAATTTGGCAAAAAGATTAATATAGCTAAGCAAAAACAGTTTGGTGAAGGGCATAAAACCAAATGTTTTATCTAATTTTTAAAATCTAACACACATCACCTCAGTGCTAAAATACCCAATTAGTGTGGTCAGTATGGACTAATTGCTGTGGATGTAAGATATAAAGCCATTTAGAGAGATTCCATCAGGAGCTGTATTTTTTATCTTGCTTATGGTTTCATAACTCTTTTGTGTAACTTACTCCACTACAAGTGGATTTCCCAGCTACAGCCTAAAGAGTCACAGGTGCTTCGCTCCCTGTGTGCTGCACTGCAGACTCCACCCAGTAGATGCCACATGATTTGGGCAAAGCCTTCAGATTGAAAAACAGTGATATAGATAAAGATAGATACATAGCTGTAATAGAAAACAATGGAGAGAAAAGCAAAGGCATGTAAAAATCTCACTGACCTCCCAAAAGTTTTTTTTTTTCATTTTAAAACACATGCATTTTGCTAAATTATAGGACAGTTTGAAACAACAGACTAAAAATTAAATACTGGGGGAAAAATAAAGGCATGCTCAAAATGACAGTGAAGCATTTTGAGAAAATCTAAGTCCCTGTAAGATTAATACCTCAATGTGAGAGAGGCACATGGAGGAAAGCACAGGAAGGCTTTGTACCCTGCTGTCAATGGGCTCCACACACCTGAACTTCCAGCACTTTTAAAGCAAAAGAACTAGGGAAGCAACTCACAATGACTTCCTTGAAAGAATCCTTGTCACTGATTGTCTTATCTGCTATACATCCAGATTGGTTCAGGTAGTGGTAGTTCTCAGGTACAGATAAGTAAAAAGCATCTAAGGAGAGAAAACAGGGTGAGTGAAAAGAAATACCAAAACAGAAGTACTCCACACGTTACTATGTCAGAATTAAACAGCTCACAATTCATTTGCTCAGAAATTATGACAATGCACAAGAAAAGGTTTTATATTCCAATCAGACGGGAGGTTATTTTGCTGTCTTTTGTTTTATTTAGCTGCATAATAGAGTTAACTCTACTTTTTAGCATTCAAAGACAGCAAGCCCAGAGGGAGATGCTGAGATAACTTTAGGCAATTTTGCATATATACAAATACAATTTCTTTTGTTCAGTGAATTTATTCTTTATGAGAAAGGATTACAGCGACCAGAATTATTTAGTTTTGTTGCTGTGGAGTTATTTAATACCAGCAAAATTATTCAGTTTGAACATAATGAGGCATGTATGTCCCCAAGTAATTTTCCCAAGGCTACAGCAGAAGCTGGGAGGAAAACTATTGTCAGCTCAGTGACATTCTTCAGCTAAGTAGGTTTCTTTATCAAGTTGAGCTCAAATTCACACTCAATGAATCCCAGCTGAATAAATAACCTATTTCTCAGCTTGGGTTAGTGGGTTTCTGCAGTTAAATTCTCCACTGCTGTCACCACTGCTAACTGCTAGCACAAAACCACCACAGTTGTGTGACTTGTGCTTTGCCACTCACCTTTCTCTCTCTCTTCTATCCCTGCCAGCAGAGCATAGAATATATGATAATTTCTTTCCCCGGGGTTTTGTCTTACTACACGATTCTGTCAAAGAAAAATAATAGTTTCTACTTAAGTGATAATTTTTAAAGACAAATCTTTTATCCACAGTTTCAGACAAAAATTAAATCAAACAAAATTAACTAAGCAAAAGCAAACATCAACTTACTTTTTCCAATAAATCTGGAGCCAGCAAGAAAAGCTTCAGTCAAGGAATAAAGTAAAAGTCAGTTAATGCAGAAATTTTTATAATCTTCCTTCTTTTGAGACAATAGGAAGGCTCTTATGTTTTTTTCTTACAACATGCTAAGCCTGTTTCATACAATACACCTACAGCAATATAAATAAAGTAGCAACAATGACAATATTGTAGCAGTTCTAGTATCAGTTTATCAACACCTTCTCTTCCATCCCATCAAAACTGGACTTGGCAGATTCTGCATTTTAAATGACATTTGTTTTCCTTTGCTGCTTCTTTTTTTTTTTTTTTTTTTTTTTTTTTTTTTTTTTTCCCTAAAGCTTGGAAACAAACTCAAGAATTAAACTTTTCTCACTGAAAAAGCAGTTTATGTTTAAAATAGAAGGTAGGATACCCTTGGAATATTCCTCCTCTGGTGCTCTGGTAGAGCTGGCTTGTAGTCTGATTTTGCTAAATGCAGGACAAATCTGAGGATTTAACCCACCCAGACTCACACTGCAGAAACTGAGCAGCTCTGCTCTTTCAAGTACTTTGCCAGAGAAGTAAGCAGCTTATCTTTGGATACAGTAATGAGGGATATGGCTGACAACTCAAGTTATTCAAGAGGACTCCTGAGGCTGTTTTAGCTCATTACATGGGAAATGCATGAGCCACGTCACGCTAGCAGCAGCAATACAAAATGTTGCTCCTCCAAATACACCCATACATCCCATGCTGCCACAAAAGCATGTGTGCATGTGTGAATTTGGTGTTGTTGCTTCCCCTTCCCACCTATATCAGCTCAATTTAACTGCATATATTTCAGGATGGGGTGAAAGGACAGACAAAGGCAAACCAGTTCTCCCTCAGTCCTCCATCAAGGAAGTACATGGGTGCTTCCCACAAACACGGGTCAAATCACCAAACGAGGATACAATCCATAATTCTTCCTCCCTGAATGTTTCCTTTCTGACAGATGTTCAGCTGTATAAACTTCCCAAAGCGACTTGAGTTGTTGTTGTAAACAGTCTTTGCATTGCCAAAAGCTTCCATAATTGGACTGTGAAGACAGAGAATGACAGAAGTGTTAACATGTGACCAGCATGCCAACACCTTCACATGGGGCTGCTGAAAGGAGCAGCACTCTGACAAGCTCCCCTCTGACACTCTACTCAGCAGCAGCCTACATCCCAGAACTACCTTCCATTTAGCAATGGGTATCTCAGTTTCCTAGCAGAAGATGCAAGTATTCATGCAACAGGAAGATAAATCATACTGAACTACTCTGCAGATGCAGAGTTGCTACTTCCTACTACTTGCTATTTCTTTTGTAATTGCTCAAAAGATGCACAAAATTCTCACTACAGTACTCAAATGATAGAAATAAGAAATCTCAGCATATGCTAATTGCTAGGCAGATGTAAGTAGTCCTTGTCCTAGGGCAATTAAAAACAAAACAAAACTACATCGAGATACAGCACGTACAGCAGAGATGAAGCACGATAAACAAAAGTAATAGCATCTCAAATTGCCTTTGTTTTTAAGTAGTTTAGAACCATGTCATTTCACCTGAAGACCAAGATTTCTTTTTCACTTGTGGAGATGTGTCCAATTTATCTGATGCATTTACTCATCTGTCTTATCAGTTCTCCTTATCCTCCCTTTCCTCAGTGTGCTTTTACCACTTGAGCACTTTATCCTCACCATGCTGTATCTTGTTCTAATGTATCCTCAGGCTACACAAACTGAACCAAAGGTTTCTCCCTCACATTACCCATTTCCGTTACTCTGATTATCCGAATTCACCCCCAAACAAAAATGAAAGCCACCATTAAATCTTCATCCATTTCAAAACTGCATATTTTTCCTTCACTAAGAGATACCATCATGCTCACAACTCTCTAGAGCAGCCAGGTAGTTTTGTTTAATGGAGTATTTCCCTTTCTCTAGTATACATTTTACTGTTCTGTACACACACGCACATATTTGATTACATTGCAAGCTCTTATTTCAATGTCAAGGCTTATGTCTTCTGAAAAAAATACCCGTGTATTGAAAGAACCAATACCTGCTCTCAAGAATAGCTTGCTCCACACAGGAGGTCTTCTCTCTGGAGGACAGCTCCAGTGAATGTTGGCTCATTGCAGACAAGAACTTGAGAATCAGCTTAGTGCTCTCTGTCTTTCCAGCACCACTTTCGCCACTGAAAGAAGAGGAAGAAATGGTTTGCACAGTCCCAGTGGCCAGTGAAGAAGCCCTCTGGCTGGCCGTCCAAACTCTACATTACTGGAGGTCGGGAAGACTGGGGTGATTAGAAGTGATGGTCAAATGGAGCCAGAACACCCTGTTAAACTTCCTGAATATGACATCCAGGGAAAAACACAAGCTGTCCTTGGGCTTCATAATGCTCAGACAGCATTTCAAGGCACTGACTGCTTATGTACACACACCTGAGAGGCAACAGAGAGCTCTCTGAATGCAAACAATTATCCAACACTTCCCACCATCACGTTAAAGTCACAACAAACGCATGGCAATGGTCAGGGATAAAGACCAACTAAGAATTAAGATGGGAAAGTTTGGGATAAATTGCAGCAATCTAGCTAATGAAGGAGACCTGCTGTGAGGAAGTTAGAGACACCAATGCACACTCTAACACATAAAGGCTACATATATAATTAATACTGAAATTCTGAGCAAGCTGTATACTCTTTAAACAAACTTTTTATATACCTATTAAAAAAAAAACAGATTTGTGAGAGTTTAAAATATACAATTTTCACCTCTCATTACCATCAAAGATATAAAACCTCTCATCACCACCCACAGGAGAACAAAGCTATTTGATAATGCTAAACTGACATTAAAAAAAAAAACCAAAAAAACTGTTAATAAGCAACCCTGCTGATTCAAACAGAAGGTAATATACTCAGTTTGTCTTCAAAACAAACACTCCAAAAGGCAAAGCGTAGATTTGGCTCATTTCCCCAATACCCTTTCCCTTCAATTATGTAGCCTAAACACACATTGTGAGCCATTAAGAAATACAACTTGTGGGTAAAGTTTGTCTAGTTTGCTCAGTCTTCATCTACAGTCATAGCATTGCATCCTAAACTGTGGCCTAGCTCCTAATTCAGCTGTACCTCATTCCAATTTACTCCCAAAGAAAGAGGGTATATTTTGGTCTTACTTCACCTTTTCCATTGTAGCAAGTGGGAATTTTGTCACTGACTTTGATAGAGCACAACTGGGCACATGGAGCAAGCAGATAATTTTACAGTCTTTTGTTGTGCCAGTGCTGAATAGAGACCCCACTGATTTTAGGTTACAACAAGGTATAACATGCTTTCTAGTAAAAAGCAAAGTAGAAAGGTACCACCCAAAAAAACCATCATGACATTTTCCTGCAAATGAATGTCAACAATAAAATTAGGGAAGAGACATTCAGGAAACATAATAAGACATCTTCATAACCACCAATATGTTCCAGCAAATGTGATTCATCCATTATATTTATACCACATCAAACAAATTCTGTAGTGTTTTTGATGTAATTCTACCCTTGACGTCTGGGCTTTTCAGTATTTGTCCTAGGGTGACTTAATGATGCTTGTATCCCCAGTTGTCTGTTCTGTTTCTGCTGGATGTTGAGTTCTGCACCTTTAAGGCTGGTTCTGAGAGCGAAGGAGGGGAGAAGAGGTGCAGAGTTTGTTTTCAGAAACTGCACTCACTCCCCCACATTCCCTCTCATGGACTGTGCTGTCTGCAGCACAGACAGACTGGGAGAGAGCTCTCGTTTGCTTTTAGTTAGTTTTTAGCTAGATGAGGCAGGGAAGTTCCCCAGACTGTGGCTTTTCTTTTTCTTGGAACTGATCAGCCTGCCCTTGGATCAAAAACCCAGAAGAGCACCAGGAGCTCACACCTGTGGCCCACCAGGGCCCAGGATAGCATTTTCCAGTGCAGCAGGGACTGATAAGAGACTGAGCGAGCAGAGCTACATCCCACGACAAGGACTTTCTGAATTTGCCATCTCTTCACAATAGTGAGAGGTTTTATTGTTTAATAATATTCATTTTTATGCTTGTAAATACTTCACTTGTTAAATAAACAGTTTTTTCCACTTTTCTCCAAGAAAATCTTTTCCCGAACCAGCTGGGCTGCTTGAATCTGCTTTCTAGAGGGTCCTCTTTGGAAGTTTCCTCTCAAACTTGCCCTAAACCAGGACAGTACTTCTTCCCTTTTTCCTTGCAGGCCCTTACTCACTCATCTCTTCTGCCCAAGGAACAAATACTTAATATTCCTGCATTCAATACTCATAATAAAAAACATTTCTACTAATAGTTTTGAGAGAGCTTCACAAACCCTTGCATTATTCTTGTCTAGTGCAGTAAATCATCAAGTGATACACACCTTTTCTTGCCTAATTCTCTCCCTCTGAGCCATGCATATAGCTCAACAGCAGGCACAGGGTGACACTGAGGACATCACCACTTTTACTGATACTGTCCTTCCTCTTCCCACACCCACTGTCCCTTGATCTGGAGAATCTGTAGTTCTGTGGAAGCTGAAAGTTACCCCACTGTAACTAAGAGCCATTCTACAAGTGAGATATTCAAAGCCAACACAAAAATATCTCCTGCACCTCTCTCTGGTACAGCTGGTGTTAGGCACAATTACATGCTCTTGTTTGTTTTTTTTTTCTTAGAACAGAAGAGACTCAGAACTGCTTCAGTTCTGAACCTGCCCAGTGTCCTATTCTACAAGTTGCCAATTGGAGATGCCCATGGAAGACATATTATTATTTCCCTTCTTTGCTCTTCCACCTTCCAGTTACTTGCTGTTCAGAGGCTTCCTGATCTAAACCTGTTTATTACATGTCTTGTAACCCTCAATATATATTTACCTTCTATGTGTTTCTCCCTTAAAAGGCAAATGTTCTTGTTTTTTCAGATCGATCTCCTCTTCCAGCTTCATTTGATACCTCTCAGTTCTTACGGTGGAAGGAGAAATCAACAATTCATCCTGGTGCTCTTTCTGTTGTGCATGGCTTGATGCTTAGTGCCCCAAATTCAAGGTGCCTGTCTCCATTAGCCACTTCCCATGTTAGACTTTTTATTACTTTTTAAAATTTCCCTCTGAACCACCTTCAGGTCCACAAAGTCCAAAGGATGGATTTACACTATGTTCTCTACTCATTTAGTAGTAACTGCTCCATTCTATTCACCTTTACAGTTACATGGGATCAATCTTTCAGAGTCCTTAGAAAGCTTTCACCTACAAGGTCAGTAAAAGGGTGAATTTTTTAATGCAACCTTTCCAGCCCATGAGTTTTAAGTGCCCAGCTTGTTCCACATCACCACATTCAGGACTGTGAACATATTAAGTCTGACAGCAGGCCAGAAGGCCCCCACTTAGAAGATTTTTAGACTTTCTCCATGACTTGTTCTGTGCAGGTCCAAGGGCACAGCAGCCTGGACTTGTGACTGCCACAGTGTAAAAAGGGGTCACTGAGAGAGACTCCTCATTCTGAAGGACATAACACTAAATCATTTCCCTGTTCTGTCTGGGTAAGAGATAGAATGGTTTGTAGTGGCTGCTAATCACTGGCACACCAAAAGCACTGCTCCATGAGCATCTCTGGAACCCCTAACGCAGCTCCTGAGGGCCAAATGACCAGAAGCCCCACATGGGGGAAGGGCCCAGGAAGGCCAAAGGGTACTTGAACTAAAATGGGAGGACAGCTTGACCCTACCTTCTCTTGGAATTTCTATCAGCTGAACACCGCTGGGACCAGGAGTGGTAGCTATACTTGCCCTTTTCTGTATCTTTTCTGCCTTTCTCTCTTTCTCTTTCTTCCACCAATTCCCTCTTCTCAGAGTTTTGTGTAACTTAAAATTGGATGAGCTTAGAGTTTGCAAAGTTAAAGGGCTAAGTTAATGCTTTGAACAGTGTTTTATGTTGATGGAATGCTGCTCTAAATCTTTGCAAAAGTCCTCTGAATTTCTGAAGTTGCCAGTAAAGTTTTTTTGTTGTCTTGACCCCTTGAGAATATCCTGTCAGTATTTCTCCCATGTGCCTAAGTACATGAACAACCATAAGTTCTTTTAAGAGTCTCAGCAAGTGAGGTTTTTGGGCCCTTACAGTCTGCTGCCTTTAAAAGCCCCAGACAGAAACACACAGACAAAACAGGCCCCTTCAGCAAATACACTTCATCAAAGGCACATCTGAACTTTGGTGCCTGAGTCTCACATGGACATCACACCCACCACAGGTCTGGGTCCCACATAAAGGGTTTGGCTCGTATTGATTTTCAAGCTGAAAAACAACAACAAAAAGTTTCAGGCCATCAGATGATAACAGAGAGAAAAAATCAGTATCAGACAGTGATTTCCCACTCACGGCTCTGACTTCAATGTCATACAGAGCAATGGTTGCAGCTCCCTTTACACTTCTTTGGGAATGCTCTGACGTGAATCAATTGCAATTTTATCTGAGAGAAGAGCATGTGTTTGCTTCTGCACAGACTAGATCACCTTAAACAGAGCAGCAAAAAAATCCCAAACCAAACGTAGAGATATTTTCCTATTATTGTAATAAAGGCATGGAGGTTTGAACTTGGTCTCAACTTGTGAACTTCAGCTCAGCCCCTTTCCTACACCAGGACAAGCTGTTTGCTTATGGCTCAATTTAGAAGGACTTCCTTCATGTTCCTGAGGCACCCAGCTGAAAAATCAGAAGATGTTTTTAACAGCAGGCTTTTCCTCCCTGTTTTAAATGAAACTGGACCCTGCAGAAATGGTTCAGACCAACATGAAACTGA
Source organism: Aegithalos caudatus (assembly GCA_013389925.1). NCBI lineage: Eukaryota > Metazoa > Chordata > Aves > Passeriformes > Aegithalidae > Aegithalos > Aegithalos caudatus. The sequence goes on along the minus strand of WEIU01012596.1, from coordinate 325,982 downwards.
GAATTCATTGATGCTGATGTTTTTGTCTAAAGAAAAAAAATCTAGTTTTTTAGCCAGGGACAGCTAAAAGGTCATTTCACAACTGTGTATATATGCTAATACACCAGTTGTGTACAGCTTCTTCACTGTGCCGTTTTGTTGACATTTTAGTCTGCTAAGCCCTTTCAATGCAGCATTATTGTGAATTAATGCCTTTTACACACACCAGTAAATAAGCATCTTTTGGTGATTTGATTTATCATCTCTTCTATATTTCCTTCTTTTCACCACTGATCTGGATGTTTATACTGGAAAAAATGGCCTCACATTTAAATGGTATTTTAAGTTTTTCTAATTTGTGTTCTGCAATTCACCCTCTCACCCTTCCCCAGCCAGAAAAACAGCCCAATATTAATATTTCAAAACACTAGAAGTTTTTTCACAGGATTTTGAACCCAAAGGTTGAAGAAAGCAGCTCCAAACCAAAGCTGAGCTAATTCTGGGGGCCAGCAGAGGGCACTTCAAGTCCAGAGGATTATCAGAAAGCATTCCAAGCACCTTCCTTTGTGGGGCTGTTACAGAGTGCTGAGATCCCAAGGCCAGGAGCAGCTCAAACCGCCTATCAGAATGTGAGACTTACCTGAATAATTCCCTCATTTTAAATGTGTTTTCAAGATGCAACAGAGTTTTCCTCTTTATCATCTCTTACAATAAATGAAATACCAGAATATTTGTCTGAATTCCAACACTAAAGAGCTCCACTTGGCTACTTTCTTTTTCAAATGCCAGTAGTAACCAAAAAAGTTACAGTGACAGTACAATGACTTGTTGCAATGTCTAATTCTAAGCCAGTAAAACATGCAGGAATGACCAGGATGCTGAATTTGCCAAGCACACTGTTATACCTCCACTTCCTATGCCCTAAACAAGGTATGTGACAACAGGGACTTTCCTAAGCTCTAGGAAGGCCATGGAAACTGTCAGTAATTAAAAAAATCCTATTCTAAATCCTTCACAGACAGAGCAGATAATGCTCTTTTAGGAAAGCAGATTTGGCATTCATTTTATTTTTTTTTTAATTTGAATTGCATGTTTCCTCAATTTCTGCAGCAACAAGATACCCTTATACGGTTGTATTGTGCCAACAGAGAACTTACACAAATCACTGTTTCAATTGAAGACCACAGTAAACAATTTTAAAATGGATCCCTAATACAAAACTTCTCCATATTATGGCTCATCTCTACCAAAGTACATGGTTTAGAGAGCAGAGAGTGCTGAAACTTCCCTGGAACATCACAGACTTCTGCTTAAGTCCATTTTAGGACATAACCTGCTTTTCTCTTGGCAGCTTGTGAGCAACTGGAATGAAAGGTAAAATACCAAGGCTAGTACAGAATAGCAAAAATACCAATGGTCACCAGAAGTTGTTTTGGTCCCTAAATTTGTGTACACAGGCTGTTCACAAGTAACCGCCTGGCAATAAAACACAAAACCGTAACTCCAGGCTAGCTATTGCCACATGACAGAGATCTCTGTGAATTTCATTTTTGCTTAGAAAATGCTTTCTTACCTGAACTCATCTTTATATGTACAGATCTATGTATTATGTAATAAGGAGAAATATAGTTAAAGAAATCTGGAAAAATGCACTTTTCAGCTCTGTGTCACTGAAAAGCAGAACCTGCTTAGAGGCGAGGGCAGGTGGGCACTGTCACCTGAGAGGCTGCAGAAAGTTGCAACCAGGCCTAGCTGTTGTTGCAGCTAATCCCCACTTCTATCAACAGCTTGGGTTCTGAACTGCATACACCAAATCCTCCTCTTATCCATGAAGCCTTGCAACCTGGCCCATAATATGAAATGACAGTAGAAACTGCCTATTGCAAAAGGTTCTGCTCTCACTCTGCCTCATCCCCTCTCTGTCCCACCATCTCTCTCTCCGCCCCGTGCTGCAGTTAATCCTACAGCCACCACAGGGACTCCTGTGGAGGTCAGGAGACAGTGGAAATCATGTCAACTTGTGCCTGAAGAGCTCTTCATGTGTAACTTCATGGTGCAGAAAGGTGACAGCAAGTAACGTTGTCAAAACATAATGCTGTCCTGTGAAGGCAGAGAGGAGAGGGAGGGGGAGCCCAAGGTCTCTTGCCCCACTGACCATCACCCCCTTCCCAGAGCCCCGTGGCTGATGCCAGGCTGCAGTGACCTGCTCCTCTCCATCTGGCAGGCCAGACTTTGGTCTCCCTGCCTGTGTGTGAGCCAACACAGCTGAGCTGGCAGCCTAGGGAATGGGAGAAGAGCTGGCTGCGTTTTCAGCTCTTCTGGAGCCAGAAGGAAGGAGGAGCTGAAAGCAGTGAAAAGCTATTGAAATGCCAACTGCTCCCTAACACACACTCGGCCACAGCCAGATCCTGAATACCAGTGACACAGTGGTTCAAATGGGAAGCTATTAAATCACCATTAAATTAAAGCACAACAAGATTAAGTAAGGAAGATTAATCAGGCAGAATTAAGTGGCTGAAATGTGGAGGGGTTTCTCTTTTGCTCTTCTTATTTACTGCAAATCTCCAGAACTGGTAGGTTAATTTTTTCTTTTCCTCTCCATACAGGAATCACGGTCTCGTGGTGACAAACTCCTGAGCTGCACAGAGATGTTTAAACTGGTGGGAAAATGCTTAGGGTAACATTTGATGTGTGAAGATCAAAAAACGCACAAAAATACAATGGATTTTTTTTGACTAAATATAATTGTAAGATGTGTAAAAAAAAATATTAACCTTTTGTTAGAGGTGCGCAGAATGACAGAAAACAAGTCCAGAACTCTCTTGAAACTGTTCTGTTTTAAAAGCCTGCTTTCTTTTGGAAAAGAAAAGGAAGAAGAGAGGAGAGGAGAGGAGAGGAGAGGA
>WEIU01012596.1:248018-323001 GCA_013389925.1 Aegithalos caudatus | reverse complement strand
GAGGAGAGGAGAGGAGAGGAGAGGAGAGGAGAGGAGGTGGCCCATAGCCACGCTCCCAAATCCCTTGAAAGGCCCCCCATCGGGGATACCCCAAGCAGCAGCAGCCAGCACTCACCTGATGAGGATACACTGGTTGTCGTGGCGCTTCCAGAGGCAGCGGTAGCACTCGTTGGCCACGGCGAAGATGTGCGGTGCCATCTCTCCCATGTGGTGCCGGCTGTATCGCTCCATGGCGGCGCAGTCGTACAGGCCCGGGATGCTCTTGTAGGGGTTCACGGAGGCAACGATGGAACCAATGTAGGTCTGCAAGCACACAGCAACCCCAGAGCTGTTACCACACGTGGGGTGGAAAAAACACACATGTGCAAAACCGTAGCAATCCTTTGGATAAAGGTGGTCAGCAATTTTCCCTGATTTCTTCCTTTCAAGAAAAGCAACAAAAGGGTGAAAGTTGTTCCCACCTCTGTCATGTTCTCAGGCTTACCCCACCTATAACACTGAGCTTATTGACTGTACAAATCCCTGCCTTAATGCTGCTTACAGCTGTGTGGCAATGCCTATCAGCGCTGGCCTACAGCTGCTTCTCATGTGTCCTTAGGGACTTGCTGAACTTACTAAAAACCTGACTGAGCCCTAAGTAATGGTGGAAAAGTCTGTACTTCCATGTAAAGTATCCAAGCCCTTCTCTGCTACTCACTTTTAAAAGAGAAGTATCAGGCACTATGGTAGAAACTAGGACCATTATATTTAGAATAGCAGGCTCTAAGAAAAGCATGTGAAACGACAGATGCTCCCAAAATACTGGGTTTCCCAACATTTTTAATATTACTTGTATGCAGAACAACAGCTGGCAAGTCATTAATTTCTATTCCACTGCAATTAGGGAGCACATCAGTTAAAACCACCCAGGTAGCAGCTCATGCCCATTCCCATTGCCTTAACTCATTAGGCTGCGGTAACCTGATCATTTGCAACAGTCTGTTCACAGTGCTGCTCAATTTCGCCCTCACCCTCTATTCACTTCAATATATTTTTATAATAAAATCACATTAAGTGAGGTAGGAGATAACATTAAGCATCTATCTCCAGAGTTCCTGAGGCATGTGAAATTAATTGATACACTGTATGGCATGTGCAGTGTTACTACTGCAATGCCAATTTCATTTGTTAAACACCCTTTCTGTGGTTACAGGCAGGAAGCTGACACCTGGCTTCAACAGCCCTGCTCTGGACTGGTGAAGAGCCAGGCTGGGCAGTCCCCAGCCCTGTAACAGAGCCCCCATGTACAGAGAGATGCCCCACCAGCAGTCAACCCACTCACTGCTGACAGGAGCCAGCTGTGAAGCTGACAGCAGGACTGGGGCTCTCCCCTTCTCCACAGCACCCTTACCAGACACGGATGGATAAGGGGAGCAGCATCTCGCAAACCACCAAAAGGCAGCCCCATGTGCTCCTCCTGCAGCTTCCTTCTCTAAGCCACCAAAGGGCATTCACTAAGACAAAGAGACCATCAGTTCCCCCATACTTTTCTTTCCCCTCTATCAGTCTCTTTTGTAGCAGTTAGAGCCTGCATCTACCTGTCTCCCTTTTTTTGTCCTTAATTAATATGCAATTATCATTGTGTATCAGTTCTCCTTTCTCACTGTTACCCTGCTGTTACAGTCCCCATTATCCACCTGTTCACCCTCCATCAGGCCCGACACAAATTGCAGCTTTGAGCTTTTGCTAAGGGAACTGCAGTGGTGTCCTTGAAATCATGATAATTTTATTAACAATAAGGGGAATATCCCTCCTCACTGTAAGTCTAGTACGTTTTACAGAGTGGTGAATTTTCAATCTGTGTGTTTTATAACACCACTCCCTGCACCCTCCCATGCTGTGCAACAGCTCAGAAGATTTCATCTAGAGGAGAGATACCATTTCAACGTGAGATCGTATGGCAGGGCAATTACAGCACCGAGACAACAGCTTAATTTCCTGGCATCATCCCCTCTTGGATTCTTAAGTAAGTAATAAGTAACAAGGAAGGCTCTGAAAAAAAACTTCCTCTGTTTGATACACATTTCAGCACAGATTGCACAGGGAAAAATTTTAAGAGGCTTCTTTATTACATGACTGCAGTGCAAGTATGATCAATGAAAGAGGTGCTACAGATCTTCCTCCTTCCCTTATTAAAGTCTGGGTGAAGTCTTTGGAAAAGAGTTACTTGAGGCACACCATTACAACAGGTGCCATGGCAAAGATGTAAATAAAAAAATCCCCACGAAACATGATACCATCTAGCTTCATAAGTAAATAATCACTCTGTAGCTTCTGCAAGATTAAGTACCTGACAGAACAATACCTCCATGATAAAGCACTGGCAAAACTGCATCACCATTGTGACTTTTCTTGCTTCTCTTCTAAACAATAAATATCGGAAGAGGTGACAGCAATCCACTTCTACATACACTCATTTAAAATAGGGCAGTCTTTCGTATGATTTAAGCACAATTTTTTTAAAGTGACAGAAAGACTTCCAAAATATTAGTCATTACTGTGAATTATAATAGCTTATTAAATAAAGTGAGCTGGCTTCATTGCCTTGTAATTCAGTAAGGTATAATAGAGAAATGGGCAGTGTATTACGGCAATAAAAGAAACCTGGTGAACAGCAGAAATCATACTGGTGAAAACAATTTCTAAATCACTTCATGGACTAATGCTTAGGACATGTCACTATTAAAAAGTTCCTTCTCCCTATTTTTTTCTTTCAGCAAAAACGTGAAGAACCACAACCTCTACTGACAAAGATGCAGCTTTGTTGTTCCAGTCTTCTGGTGCTTTAAGTATGTACTACCTCTTTGTAGGCAGTTAAATGCATGGACAAACTTCCACCAAATTATAATGGCACGCAACAAGAACAAATTCAGGACTTCAAAAAACAACTTCCTCTTCCCAAAGCAAGATCACAAAAAAAAAGCATATTCTTCACAGGCACAGTATATCACATTTATCATCTACCAGGTATCACAGCCCAACCCAGCAGTAGCCACAATCAGCTTAGTCTGCATGGAAAAGAAAAAGTTCTGCCTTTACCCAAGGTAGTTCAGCAAAGTATCAATGGGCTGAAGCAGCACTGTTATTTAAAACTATTCCAATTATTTTACAAGTTCACATTATAAGACAAATCTTCCAGAAGTCTTTGTAAATTGCCTCTGGGATACTCAACTGCAGCGAGATCTGCTGCTGCAAGAATCATTTCCTACATCACTTCCAGGCTTATGACTTATCCCATCCAGTACCCATCACAAGGTCTTACTAGTAGCAATATTTCATAAGCAGTAGATCCTAGGCTCTACCCTGGCAGCTCTAAGAGCCACAAAGTTGGGGGACTTGGGGGAGGGGGGAAGGATCCATGTATTCCCATGAAGAATGCTTCCAATTTCACAGAAGCATGCAATGGCCAGGGTTGGAAGGAGAGCAAAGATCATGTAGTTCCACCATCCCTGACATGGGCAGGGACACCTTCCACTAGAACAGATTGCTCAATGCCCCATCCAATGTGGTCTTTACCACTTCCAGAGACGGGGCATCCACAACTTCTCTAGGCAAACAGTTCCAGTGTCCCAGCCCTCACAGAGAAGAATTTCTTCCTAATATCTAATCTAAACATACTCCCTTTCAGTTTGAAGCATTCCCCTTTGTCCTGTCAGTGCATGCATGCCCCTGTAAAAAGTCCCTCTCAATCTTTCTTGTAGGCTCCTCCACTTGCCCTCCCTTGGAGACCCTGAGCAGCCACACAACACAACCCCCTTCTCTGCAGGGCAGGCCTTCTGGTCTGGCAAATGCAGCAGGCTAAACCACTGTAAAAATATACAAAAAAATGCAGCACTGCTCAGTGGATGTATGTTGTCTCCTGAACACTATTTCTGCCTCAGACATCATCATATGGCAAATTAAATGGGTTAGCAATCAGAAGCAGGATCTCTAAATTACTGTATTATGCCAACATCATAAAGCAGGTGAAATTTCAGAAAAGGTATTTCCATGTAAGAATGTCACTTCCACTTTGGTTCTAAGACAGTAATCTAAATTTTCTTTTTGTTCTTTGCAGTTTCTAATCTGATTCTGGAAGTCAATAATTACTTATTTTAATGAAAGCATTCCAAAGCAATTATGAATGAGAGAAATGCTGCCAGAGCACTAGCAAGCAGGGGAATTCGGAAGATTTCTAGTTGAAATAGTTTGAGAGTTTTTTCAGTGATATACTGTGAGAACTTGTGTTAGAAGCCTGACCCCTTAAATCCATGGCAATGAACAAGGCAGTCTACTATTCCCTGTTATATGACTGACTCAGAGCTTCAGACAGAACCACACACAAACTCTTGAACTACTCTGGTACAGACTAAACCAGCAACAACTTGTTATCAGATCACATCTAATATACTTATTTAAACCAAAGAATAAATGAAAGTTGAGTTACTCAGCCTGAATCCCAATGCAGCACTTTGACTACTGTATTAAAGGTTGGGTTCCTCTTCCACTTTCAAACTTTTACTGGAATTTTATATTAGTAATTCATCTCTTAAAACACTTTAGCTCACAAGCCACAGACAATCCTGCTTCCCCTTTCAGCAAAAAGGAAAAACAAGACTTTGCTGATCCTCTGCAAGGACTTTCAAAATTAGAAGTTCCAATACTATCTTCTCAGCTAGACATTGAGTAAGGCAAGACAAAATAAAAGACATACTTCAGAAAGGAAGAGATTTTTCATTAGTTCTTTGACAGCTATTTGTTTTGCTTGTTGCCTTCTGATAGCAATTAGCTTTGAGCCTCTGTCTTGAAATCATCCCTCCGTTCTTCAAACATTGAAAAACCATTTGTTCTTTAAGAAGAGCTCAAAAAGACTTCTGATACCCACAGAAATACTCTAGCAAAACTTAACATAGTCAGAGTAGTCCTGTCTAACACGAGACAGTGTTTGTTTTTTTATAAAGAGAATTTATTTTAGTTTGATGCCAAACAAATGACATACAAGGTTTTATTGATCCAAATACACTTTAGTGTATTTTACACTTAGAATTACAAGAAAAAAGTTTGCAATGTATGAACAAAATATGGTTTGAAATGTCTTACTTTCCCATGTAGAAAAGGCTTTTAGACCAAAAGAGAAAAAAAGTATAGTTAGAAATTTTCCCCTCAATTTTTTTCAGATTCTCTATAATGAAAAAGCAATGAAAAAGAAAACTGCACTATTGGAAGACCACTTCATTAGTACTGTAAACCAAACATACTGAATACACCAGAGCCACCCTGCTTTTTATCTTTTCCCCTTCACAGATGCTTTTTAGATTTTTTGAGCATATCCCTTCAGGTTTGTTCCATATACAGCAACCATACACCATCCACTTCTTCATTTTGACATTCTTCAAAACTTCTCCACAATAACTTTTCTGTTTCTGAGGATCCTTTCTGACATTTGTGTTCTACCCAAGCTTACTTTTCCCCGTAACATAATTAAATTTATTCTACATTGCTTTTCTCTTGACCTTTCACCCTCTACATCAAGGTGTCCCTCTGTACTTCACAGATTTCTAGCATCTGAGACATCCCAGTCTTCCTGCTTTCATAAATAAATAAAAAAGGGGAAGCAGGGAAGGACGCACACTTCTTTTAGGCTTTCCATATTTCATGCTCCAGGGAGAGTGGGAGAGAGAAGGCAGAAGCAGATTGGGGGGCTCTGTCGAAACACATTATGCGCTGCTGCTGAACTAAATCTTTGACCAACAATGTCAACAGAAACCAAAACTGCTTGCACTATTAAAACAGGAATAAGAAGACAGCATTACTCTATTTCTTTCTATCGTTGTGTTTCTTTACTACCACCAAAAATCAAAATATTCTTCACAGCTTGGAACTAGAGATGCTGGAATAGATCAAATACAGAAATTAAGATACTTTGTTACAGACATATACATTAACACTGAGAAACAGGACTTTGTCCAACTCTCTTAAGAGCACTTTCAAGCTTTTCTGCTTTTAGAACATGAAAAATCTGTTATTACAGAAAGAAAAGGATGTTTAATGATGCTTCAAAAATATGTTTCTGGATTGTTTTTGAACAACTGGCTTTCCTGGAGTCCCTTAAGGAACTGATTCTGTGTCTGAAAAGTAAAAGCATTTTTTTTAAATGGGGTATTGATATCAACCTGCCAATTTATTCCACAGTATTACTTTCTGGGTTTACCATTAATAAATGGGAAACTTCAAATTAAACTGCAGTACAACTGGCTCACCTCAAAGCTACTTCTATATTACTTTTACAAAAGGCATCGGAAAATATTTTTATCACCATTCCACACAACCTCTGCATCTCACCTTTAAATCATCACAGCTAAAATAACATTACCAAATAACAAAAACAGTGTTTTCACAGAACATGCACTGCCAGGCAACTTTTAAAAGACCACAAAATAGCCATCAAACTTATGTTTTCAACACCAAATTTTAAGGTGTCAGAATGAAAAACCTGTGAACAGAAGAGTTTGCTGCACACTGCAAATATGGCCTTTCTGGTTCAGAGCTCTCTCAGGTGAAAAGATTGATGGTAATCAAGGCTGAGTTTATTCTGTGGCGAAGACAACCAAACTACCACTACACTTGAGCAGAAAAAGGAGAAAGATGGCTGGGCCACATTTTGGTGTGCTTTTTAAGGGAGGCAGAAGGGGAGATGGTATACCATAAAGGAGATGATAATTAATGCCCTCATTCATGGTAGGATCTCAATTTATCCTCACTGTGGTAAGTATACCCTGTCTTTGAGCTAGTTCCATGCTAATTTCAGTGGGACAGAATCTAGTTGTCTCATGTCTGAAGCAATGCTTCTTTCTTAAAAACCATAATCAAAGTGAAGTACTAAACTACTATTTTAAATGTTTTTTAAAACTACATGTTTTAAATGTTTTCAACCAATCAAGTCATTTTTAAGATGGAAATGCCATACTCTATAATCATCTTTACATGCTTGGGCTCCTGCAGTCCTCACCATGTCTGGTGACTCATAGTGAACTTCCAACCACTCAAATTTGCATCAGCCTTGCTTTTCTCTCTATCTGTGTTCCTTGTTGATGCACTCAACATTATGACCCCTAAACAGTCCTTTTATTCTTCTTAAGGTCAGCTGTAGGATTGATTGCAAAATGAGCTGTTTGTAAATATACAGGCCACACTATAAATACAAGAGTTAGCACCCATAGGAGAGGACTTTTAGCAGGGAACCAGAACATGACACAGAATGTTACTGGAAAGATAAGCTACTCACAGCCTTCTCACATTCTCCTTGTCACTGTTTTTGGAAAGTGTCTTCTCACACTGCTCAGCTGCACTTTCAAACTGCATCCTTCAGTCCATGATGGAAACTGCAGCAGCCTCTCCTACCAACCACTTCCCTGCTGGCCTTTTCTCCTTCTGTGCTGAGCACAGATCTGATCCAAGGCATAACAGACCAAGGCTTTTCAAAGCCAGACACTATGCTTGATTCCATCAGCACAGTTGACAAGAAAATGTTGGAATAGTTTTGGATTATTTTAAAATGTGATTTCAGATGATCACAGGCAACTTGGACACCCTCTTAAGATGCAGCCTTGTCTGTTATGTTGACCCGTCAATCCAGCTAATGTGACCCTAAACTTCCCTTGGTGCAACAGTGTTGAGCAACACTGTCCTGTTCCCAAGCTCCTCCAAGGGCAAAGGCTGTGCTACCTCTTCATAAAAAAAGTTGTACTTTGTAACCCAGCTACCTTAACTTCTACACTAAGAGAATCCTTCTGCTCCCTACAGCTTCAATCTTGCACATTCATTGAGTCCTTGTCCTAGGAGACTAAATGGAACCATCTATGTCTGTTTCTTAAGTTAAAAACTGGGTTTTGGTCACCTTAGTTGCCAATGTAAATACTCCAAAATGCACAGAGGCAGACTCGTTTCTGCTTCCACAGAAGACTCAGAGATGGTGAAGACCTCTCCACCTGGTTAAGAGATACACTCACAGCTTAATCTCATCTTCTTTTTCTCTTAATTTTCTCCTAATGGACAGATTATTCCATGTGGATGGGGATTACTCAAGGAAACACTACAAGTGTTATCCTGAATCCACACAAAAACCAATCCAGTTAGGAAGTATGAAACCAATATAAAGAAAGGTTGATAAAAGAGCACTATTACATGCAAAAGTAAAAAACCAAACCAACAGATAATAACACAGACATAACATAGATGTTTTTCCTTCTTTAAGATATTCAGTTTTCCTCCTGTATAAAAAATCACTGAGTCTCCTTGTTTTTACTGTACTGTTTTGCTGAGTAATACAATGCAATCTCTACCATGCAGCAGTCCTATCTACTGGGTCAGAATAATGATCTTTTGTACAGTTTTCATATAAACAATTACCGAAGAATTTCTCTCTTCACCATTGCCAAGCAGATAGAGGCGGTGACCTCCTGAACGCAAACACGATTGATCACAAAAATACATTGATTTTTGTTATTTTCATGGGTTGAAATACAGCATGTGAAAATAAGTTTGCACATGAGATTTAGCAATCTGTGTGCACCATTTTAGCCAGGCGAGCTCTAGCTCAAATCAAAAAAGGCCTCAGAAAAAGCAGAGACCCCATGGCTTATCACTTCATTTCAAATGGCCTGTGGCCATACACTAGTTCTTCCTCCTGCTTTGTTATTGCACAATGCTCAAATGAGTCTTTCAAAACTGTCTGAAGGTCTAATTTACCCTCCAGCAAGGAGAAGAAAAAAATGGTCTTCCTTCCTATACACTCATACTGGAGAGATGAAGGGGCTTTTCAGAGAAAATACACACAAAGGAAAACCAAAATGCTGGTAAAATGATGAACCAAAGGGCAGTGTCCCTAAAACACTGGTGAAATATTTTTCTATAAAGCTTCGCAGATCTGTTTAATTCTGCTTTCAAGTATTTTACATACTGATATCCAAACTTCCATGAGTCCTGTGGCTCTTTAATATTTGAGGATCTCTTCTATAGAAAGGGCTTTTTTCCAAAGGAAAGCAGGAAGAACAGGAATTACACTTCATGAAAAGAGAAATCAAAAACCAGCAAACTGAAATCTAAGTCTTTGCCAGTAGTTATCTGGATGGCACTGAACTGCTGCCAAAAAGCTGTCAGTGGAGAAATCATGACTGAGATGGCAAATGGAATTAACTGTCAAAAATCTGCTAAATGGAACTTTTGGATTCCATTTGCTTTTAAAAGGAGAGACTGACAAACATCAAAGGGAAAAAGCTGAAATTGCTTGTGTGAAAGGGACCACCTCTTTTCAAATAAAAATAACAGCCTGGCTATGAATCTATAATCCATTTACACAGATAAACAATAGCTATAAAAGTAAGTTAATTCACTCCCAACTTAAATGGGTTGTTTGCAGCCTTTCTAGTATTAAACTGCTGGAATATGTGTATAAGACAGTTGGATGGTGCAGCACAAGCAGGAAATTTTGCCCAGCTCACTTTACAGCTCGCTTTACAGTGAAAGCCTAACTCATGTAAAGAAATCATGTGCTGGTGACAGGTAAGCGCCCTAAGTTTTGGAGCTCAAATTGCTGCCCTCCTTTCAATGACTTTGCTGGTCTGGGAACCAGAGACCTTACAGAAAGGAGCCAAAGCTTACCTCCAAGTGAGGCAATGGTGCAAGCAGAAGCATTCAGCACCATTTGCAAAAGCTCTGACCGAACAGCACTAAACTGCTGTTGCAATTTTCGCAAATGATTAATAATTTTTCTTTTGATTCTGCATGGTTAGTTTGCTTTCTTTTCTTGGCTCACAGAGTTAGTAGTGACATGCAATAAAGGTATGGAGAAAACAACATGAATACTAGCCTTCAAATCTGGGAAAACATTAGCAATATAAACCATCACCAATGAAAAAATCTGCACGTGACGACAGATTTCTTTGGAGTTTTCTATATGAAGTTACCATCAATATAGTTTAGAGCTTTTGTATTACAAATACAAAATTCATGGAAGTCAACAGACAGAAATTGACCCTTGCCAGTCCATCTATTATTTATTCCCCCAACCAACCAGCTAACCAACTGAAAAAAAAAATTGCTGGTACAGAGCAGAATAGAAAAGAGCAAGCTTTCATGTTTAATATAACTTTGACCTCTTCACCCTCTCCATCTCATGCTAGCAGGTAAGAAGATCCTTGCTGCAGTGCATACACCCAGCAGGTTACCAGCAACACCTAATGTGCTGCAAACCATAATATAAAGCATGTATGTGTTGGTGTAGGCATTGCACACATGTAGCCAGTGCACACACTGCGAAGTGTTTGTGTAGCTGTGGCATACAGGGCAGTGCACTCAGCGACACTCACCTTTCATTTCTTTTAATGGTATCACATTGATCACACCCCTCAGGCTGAAATGCTTCCTGAGATCTGAAAATATGCACCTTTAAAAACCCCACAATTTTCAGTTGAAGACTTTGTAAAGACAAAGTTTAGACAAACACTATATTGTTGTTGTTATTATAACTACTAGCAGTTCCACAAGTCATGCAGAATAGAGGAAGTCAGAAGCAAGGTTGGTTAACCAACTGATGGCATTTGTTTACTTCTCATATCATTACAGCTATGTTTCTCCATTAACACACATTAAAACAAACGAACAAAAAATAATGATAATTTGTTTGTGGTAGACAATTGTTGATCTATATAACTGACCAGCCTTTACAAATAACAATCACCAGTAATAAATTTCACTAGATTTCCAATTAAAAGCCTGCTGTGTTTTTATAGATCTTTGTCTGCTGCTCTCTAGTAACAGATGTGAAATGGAAGCTGTAATTAATGCTTGGAGACAGGAACTCACTTTGAACCGCATTTTGAAAACATTATCTGATGTGTGCAAGCATAACATTCTAATTATGGAGGTAAGCAGCTATGTATAGACATTTGTCATGCATTCTTAGCAACAGCATTCTCTGCTCTCCACACTTTCAGGGAAAGAGCTGGTGGCAAGAATTTTCCCCATCTTCTCAGTAGCACAGGAAGGCATGAAAAACACTGTGATTCATCAGCACACTTTTAAGATTTCTTGATTGTAAAAACAGAGCAATTAAATAAACAGCAGTTTCCTCAGTGACCACAGAGCAGATACTGCAAACTGGTTACCTGGGACTGCTCTACAGCACTGGATGCCTCTGGAGAGGAGCCGTGCAACCACAGCTGGATTGCAGGTGAGACCAGGATAAATGCACTTCTAGGGGCTAGTGCAATTGTTCCAGGTTCACACAGTTTCTGTGTACCATTGTCCATGGTTTTTTAGGTCCATGGCCCACAACTATTTATAATGAGGCACAAGACAGGCCAAAGGTTAAGGCTGTTGAGCTGTCCAGGACCTTGTAGGAGTCCATGACAGACATTCTTTTTAGGATCAGTTTCTGCATGGAGTGTGTCCAACTTTTTCCATTTAACAAACCAGTAATGAGGTTTTGTCTCTTAGCAAATACTTTAAGATTGTGGTTTAGTGGTATTTATAGTGGCATTCAGGAAAAGGTTGGCCTTGAAGACATTGGAAGTCCTTTCCAACCTCAGGGATTCTATGATGCTGTTAGCTTCTACTGATCTTCCTTTGTTTCTCTGCCTTCACCTACAACTTGCATTCATGTTAGAGGACATCTGAGCCATCCCAGTGTATGAATTATGTCTGTCTGCACTAGATCAACCATGACTTCAGTGTGCCCTGCTATTTTCTCACTGTAGCATGCAGCAATATCCACTTCCTGCTGACCATCATAGCACGGTACAGAGCAACTGGATTCGAAAGGAGTTTTACTGTACTCGGGAAAAAAAAATAAATATGCAAAAATCCAGAAAAACAAGTCACAGAGAGCAAGTGACCTAGATACTAAAGTGTCTGTGTCTGCAAACAGAATTTGAAAAAACCCTTGTGGTGATTATTGATTAATACTGCACAAACATCAACTAGTTGCCTCCGGGAGAGCTTATGACTTCATGGGAGATAAATTATCTAATTACTGCAAGCTTAACAAACTACAACTGAATATGCTACTTAAGTAAATAAACACTAATAGATTTAAAAATCAATGCATAAATAACTGAAAATACTTTTAAGAACAGATAGAACTGAGCATTCTGTGCAATGAGGTGGCTAGAACCTCTGCAACAACCTTGTCAGGGAAGAGACAACTTTTCTAGTTTAACACCTTGTTTAAAAATCGGGTAAACGTTGCTTTTTCATCCAAGTTATTCTATGTTTGTTGCTTCAGCTGAAGAGAGAAGGGAAGCTAGCCATGAAAACTGAGCTCCTAATTACCATCATCCTCGCTCTGATGTGGATGTGGCTGGTACAGCACTACATGTCGACGTGGCTGGTACAGAACTTTTCATACATATGCACACAAACGTAACAGATGGTTGTAATTATCAGCGGGCGAGCTGCAGTCCTAATTTGAGAGTGAGCAAAAATAGGTTGTGTTGTCCCTCACCCTTCCTGGACACCACACCCAACTGTTGGACAGCCTGGAGGTCACTCTCCCCCCCATCAGGGGAGGGTGACTGAGGGACTGCCACACTGCAGCCCAAGCAGAATGCTGCTCTGGGCATGGTGCACATCTTCCACCTGAACAAGACAGGCACGTGTCAAATCATCATCACCACTTCAAAGGGGAATGTGCCTACCTAGCACTTAACTTAATTCAAAAGGAAAAAGGTAGTCAGAAGTTTTTTTAAACTTGTTGATTGCTCAAACTCATGCAAATGAGGGTGGATATGATGCTGAAAGCCTATACACTGACCTGCACAAAATATACTGCACTTCTTTCCAACCTGCCTCACCTCAGCAAAAGCTGCTCTCTCATCCTCCACTGATCCTCTGAAATTTGCTCACCTGCATCAATAAGCAATCACTGGCAGGGACAAGACAACTGCAACTCATGCCAGAGCCAGCCCAAACACCATAATTTCTGCGACTCACAGCACGATCCACACCATGTGGTTTATGGTTAAGGCTGAGCCAGTCTGCTCTGCAGTGTGTACTTAACTAAAAGTAAACCAGAATCAACAGCTTGGGAACAATTTGCCTTTGAATGTCAACAAGAGCGGCTGCCACAGCACTTGGCCTCTCCACACCATGTGCCCTGTGATGGCCTCACTTCAGAGGTGACCAAATCCCCCAAGTGCCTTCACAAAAGGCTCCGTTTTCAAATGTGGGCACCTTCCATTTTTAGCACCAGTGTTTATTTTCCATATTTTGCCACATACCAGTCTAGCATGCAAATTAATCTGAGCATTCAAAGATGAACATTAAACCTTACATGCTGATGTCCACAGTGTGACCATCCACCATTGTTCCCAGTAGGAAGAAAATGGGAGGTGGAGTAGCAATGAAAATATGAATTACGAAGTAGTGAAAAGATTAGGAACATGAGTATGAGTATGTGAGATATACATGGTAATAAGTAATGAAATATTAAACTCAAACATCTGAAGATATTTATTTAAATGCTCATTGCTGGAGAAACAGTTCTTCTAATACAGAAAAAAACACAAGTTAACAGAGGAAGTTCTGCATAAACAATTGTCTTTCTGAGAAAGTAACTATTTAAACTTCCCTTTAGTTTTTTCTTCTGTACTTTTGAAATTATATACTCTTTACACTACAATTAAGTATATTGCACTTGATATAGTTTTTATGTGTGTGTGTGGACAAGCAAGCCCCAAAACTTAAATCCCAACTAAGTGTTTTCTTTGTGAAGGTAAAAAAGGTGCTTTCTGGTCTCAATGCCATTGAGAAAACTAAAAAAATGCTGTCATGCTCAAGAACCACACTAATATATTGGTAATACTACAAGCATAGAACTCAAAAAATGACAGCATACTCCTTTGCATATCTGTTTCTCCTACTTAGGATTGTGGAAAAGGAGGTGCACAGAAGTGAAGTAAAAAGGCATCTGAAAGCTAAAAACCACAACACAGCAATTAAATGGTGGTTTGTAATTGGGGATGCAAGAAGTCTTTCAATGGGATGATCAGCCCCTAAGCCCAGAGTGGAGAGTGGTACACACCTTCCCAATTCATCCCTACTGCACCAGGGGCAGATACAGCCAAGGTGATGAGGCAGATACAAGAGACAATNCACACACACACACATATATAATACGGAAAGTTTTGATTTTTATGCTCCTGGCATAAACTCCAAAACTCCAATGGCTTTTACTGTCCTGTAGTAGAACTAGTTTGGTCCCAAAGCAGAATGATTGAGCAAGTTTGAATGATCAGCTGCAAAGTAAACTTCAACAAAGGTAAGTTTAATGCATCTTCAGTCTTTTTAACATTAGGCATTAAAATATCATTGAATTGCTCAATATAGTGAAGTAATTTTGGCTTAAAATGACAGACCTCTTTCTTGTAATGACAATACCCCCTTCTAAAATACATGCTTCTGTATCTATGAACTTTCATGAAATTACTCAAGACATTTAATCAGCTTTATGAGATTTTTTTGTTCCTGAAGCCCTTTCCTGCTAAAACACTACTATAGCTGCAGTAGGGGTACCAATGAGGTTGGAAAAAAAAGATGCTTCTGTAGTCAGGTCCTAGTTACACATACAGGGAAACAGAGGTTTTCACATGCATTTCAAAACACAAGGTTTTCTTCCAACCACCTTTTCAATTATTTTTCAGGTGGATTCAAAAGAGTAAGCAGTTAAATTAGCTGAAGGGACACAGCTTTACTGCACAGCCAGTAGCAACTGCAGATCTGTCATCATTAACAGCACAAACCTGTTTGTCTAGAAACATACAGCGCACTAAGCACCAAGGATCAGAACACCCTAAACTTGCCTTGACAAGCTAAGAAAGAAGGACATGACTCTTCAGAAAAAGGCTGTTCTATACCTCATCCAAAAAATCACACTCACACCCTCATGGTCTTTTAAAAGGGGGCATGTCCTCTATGTGACTGCACATCATGAAACAATTTCTTTTAATTTTGACATGGTACTGAGTACCATGTGCTAATCTAACAACACTGATGGAAAACTAAACTATTATCAAGTACATGTTTTTTCCTCAAACATGCATTGTTCATTTATGCTATTCGTTATCTCTTTGCTGATTTTTCTGAAAGGTAAAACAGTTCATTTGTTTTGAGAAAAAAAATTAAAACTTATGGAAAGAGAACTGCCTCAGTATTGAGGATTGCCCGTGCTAGGCACTTTTAGGGTAATGTGCAAAGGAATATTATTTCATTGAGCCTTTTTTTGCTTTTTATCAAATCTTAAATACAGGGAAAGTTTATTTTTTTCGCTTAGATATGTTAATATTCAAAAAAAAAAAAAAAAGAAGCCAAACTCAGCAGATGAAACTTGAAAAAAAGCATGTATATGGTCAAATCAAGAGCCCAGACATGGGATGAAACAAAAATTGTGTTCTGCAATTATTAGTAAAAAAATCCAAACCAAAATGGCCAAGCACTGAACCACTGAAAAATGCAATTTTGCAGCCGTAGCAGCTGCTAATATTCCTTGAATCTTTCTCATATTTAGTGCAGTTCCAGACTCAGGAAAGATTTGTATCTAGTTAGTTCAAGATTAAGGAAAAATATTGAAGAAGCAGGTAAATCTAATCATAAAAATCTTCATTACAGAGTTAAGAAAAGGAATTCTGTGTGGACTATTTCCTAGTTTTGGAAACTGATAAACAGCCGTCTGTTCCCACAGACCCCAAACTCCAACTATCTTTATTTAACAGCACAAATTCTCAGCTTGATAATTGTATGCGTCTTTCATAATAACCTTTCTACTACAATACAAGAGGGGAAGCTGATCAGCATTGGATCTTGGCCTGACAGGATCTCAAATGGCAGTGACAGACTAAGTTCCACCACATCCTCTCTGGTGACATACACAGCACATGTTGTTGGGGCAGAGAGTCTAAAGGAGAAGAGGAAAATGAGAGTCTCTTACACAACCCTGTCCCTGAAAGTGTAGAAGCATATGTAGCATGCCAGTTTTTCAAGATTTCCAAGGGATTACATGTCCAGCCTGAGCTACCTTTTCCTTCCATCATTGTGGGTGAGAAGTCACTATAATGAGGCAAGCTTCAGCTCTATGTGGATACACAAGGAACTGGGAAGCATCAGGAAAGGAGAAAACACAGGACAACAAAACACACATAGCACTTCGATGTTCAAAATCATTCCCTCTGGATAGATTTCTTAATTTTGGGAAAAACTTACATATATTTTATCTTGCTGATATCGCTGGAATAAGTTGTGCATAATGGAGCCTTCATGGAGATCTACAAGTGCTGCCATGTCTTCCACACTCTCTGTGCTTGTTTGATGCATAGGCGTTACTTTTTGGTGTGTGATTGTGCTCTGTTTGTAAGTGAATACCTGAAAGAGGGGAAACAAAACCAATATTAATCAGCGCACACATTCAGAAACAAGAATGGAGCTTTCACACCCTATCCAGCTTATCAGTGTGAAGACTTGCAAAATATAATAGCCTGGCAGGGATACCTTCCTCTAAAGCTTCTCTGACTCTCATTGAAGCTCCAAATACCTAGAACATACTGACAGTGCACTGAGCACTGTAAGGGCTTTTTGTATTGAAGGGCAAATGCAATCTTGTTTCACACTGAATTACTGCTAGACTTTATCAAGAGAAAAAAAAAAAAAACAACACCCAAACAAAACACCCAAGCAATAACCATTCCCAAAAATACAAAACCAACCAAACAATAAACCACCTCTTACGGTAAAACCCACTTACACTCAAATTGCTTTACAAGGAAACTTTTGACTGTGCAAAACAGCAAATTAAAATTAATGCTTTAATAGGCTGCAAGTGTTCATATGTTTGATCTGAACTCCACTTAAATGTTTCCATTCAACTCTCCAGTCAGAAAATAGTCATCACTCCTAATGCGAGTAGCATTCTAAGTTCTTTGTGCAGCAGATATTTAGAAATGAATAAGCCAACAGATTTCTTAATTGACTTTTGGGACTAGTTTCTGAAGCCAGTTCTTAACAAGCAGTAGAAGCTCTAAAAACGAATTTAAATACTTGGTTGGAGAACACTTCTATATATCTTCTGTAAAACTACCTCATATATGCAAGAAGATGTTCACATCCTCAATATAGTTAAACTTTTATGAATACTAATAACATCAATAAAGACCACAAAACAATTGATTTTGAATTCAGCATCCCATTTCCTGCAAATTTTCACCTTGGCACCCCATCCATATAGACATATGCCCACATTCACATATCCAACGCTCCTCAGGCAATACTTGTCCCTGCTAATGGCACCATTTCAGTGTTAAAAGCTCAAAGCATGGAATTAATGCAAATACTTTGTGGAAATACCAATGTGGAACATCAGAAAAAGCCCAAACCCTTCCAAAATCCTTTACAATAATATTTATGAATCCAGCAGAAGCAGAGCCGTAACTGTCAGCCAAGCACCATCAAGCACTGCGGGAATGCTGCTGCAGCCTGGGGGTCATGCTGTGCCTAAGGGGCCACCTCTGAGCAGGAGGAGGAAACCCCTCAGGGAATTTTCACCATAAAACCTAATGTACTTCCTGGCAATGAAAGACTGAACAAGTGACATTGCAGGAGGCCATCCAGACAAACAGTGATGTCTGTCCTGCTGAGACAAGTGAGGAAAAGAGGCTGAAGAAGCAAGAGGCTGAAGGCAGGTCAGACTAAACACTGAAGGTCTGTACAACAGCTGACAGAGAAGTACAGCCTGAAGACATTTCTTCATTAAATGAGTATCCTAAACATAACAAATGTTGGCACAGGCCATCACACTATTACAGATGTCACTTGCACCAGCACAAAGCATGCTGAAGGAAGACTGGGGAAGAAAGGAGATCTGGGAAAGAAATTTCCTACAGGAGCTGGGAGGCATCACTGACATTAACAGGGCATGTGAGCAAACCATCAGAAAGTTCCAACAAGTTCAGACCATCCTAGGCATAATCCCTGGCTGAGAAAAATGACAGACATGGAGAGATGAGAGCCTTATTTTGCAGTGAAGAACCCTAAAGATGACAGGACACAGATTTGTACAGGGCGGAGGGACCCTGCCAAGATAGAGAAAGTAGCCACTTGTAGGAGCATGTGCTCCAGACAGAACATCTAATACACAGAATGAATGTGAAGAGCATCAACTGATAGCAAAACTTTTTGGGGCTGAAAACTGTGTTAGCAGTCCCAAGACTAACCACACAAACTCTAAGTGGAATTAAAGATAATTACATCTCAAAAGTTATAAACTGCAGTTCCTAGTCAGAAGAATCATAAAGGAAAACTCAAAGGTCATACTGTAGAACAAAAATACCACAAGCTGAAGGATTTGGAAATAAAAGGGATATAAGGAGAGCAAATCCTAGAAAATTAAGCAACTTAACAGAGGCTATGTATCATCCTGGATACAGACAAACAGACTCAGTGAGAGAATTAGGAAATCAAAAAGGGATGACACATATCCTGTGAGTGCATCTCATGTGAACATGGAAAGGAAGCAAAATATCACTTCTAGGAGGATAATCTCCATATTTGTGATGTCTATACTTTGATGACTGGTGCACAGGTTAGTAGGATAGGCAGAGCATCCATACATCACTCAGCATGTTTGTTAATGTAATGAATTCACAAACACCAAGAAAAACAACACGACAAATGAATTGTATGTGGCAGCACTACAGAATATGGTCTCTGCAGATTCATCCTTCCCACTCAAACTCAGTATTTTTTCTTCTTCAGTCTAGTTGTTCTAATACTTCCATCTCCACCACACACTGCCTTCTTGTTTGGGTGAGGAAATTGTTCTGTGAGCTGATTCAAAGATAGGACTGTGCATCACTTGGCTAGAAAAAACACCAACTTCTAATAATAGCTGCCACCCAAATAAGAAAGGAGAAGGAGGTCTTCTTGAAAACTGGGTAGCTACTTTCCCTTTATTTTTAGTTTTTGCTGGAACCATGTATCCCTCAGATTTCTTAAACCCACCGTAACACTTGATCAAAATCATCTAACAAGAACAAAGTCACGAGAGAGGGCTGCAGGATCACATGTACAGACCTCAGCTCCTTAAAACGAGCTTTTTGCAGCCCTGCTGCTCAAGCTTTGAAAGGCCTGCTTTGTTTTATTTCATCTTGAATCACGCCTCTATTAGGAAATGGACGTGGAGAAACTACCTTGAACTTTATCATTACTAACTAGAAGATCATGTTATGAAATATTACAGCACTTGAAATCGTCAGGAAACAGGAACACAGAGCCCTCTGCATGGTCAGCATAAAGAACAGGAAGACAACCAAGTTGGCTCTTGAACTTCAAGAGGACCCTGTTGGCAGAGTGCAGGAACATCCATCCTCAAGGACCCTCCCAGCATTTCTGGAAGGTCAAGTGAAATATGCAGGAAACTAGAATAAGACTTAAGACAAGCCTAAATGAAAATTCAGCAAAAACTTCTTTCCTTTCTAGATATAAAGGGTTCAAGATAACAAACATGCTGTATTCATGGAAAAGTCTAAATTAAACCTTAAAGAGACAGAATGCAAAATAAGAACTCTCAGTGTTATTCTGGAAATGAAAATTAGAGGTTGAGATAGGATAGACCAATGCAAAGAACAATGACAAAAAGAACAAGCTTAAAAAATATAAAACAAAATGGGAAACTCAGCCTAACAGTCAAGTTCATTTCACAAGGAAAGGAGAACCCTTCAAACCTGCCCTGCTGTCCCTACCACAGCTTACTGGTGCTGTGATGAACATGCCAAAAAGGGACTCGAATGAACAAGTGACCTAAAAAGTCAGAGGACCAATGCTATCCTGCACAAATTATCTGGCATGTGGGGAAAAAAAAAAAGTTGTCATACAAGCCTTCCATTTAAGGGAAATGCCACAAAACAATGTAAAAATAATTTTCTGCATTGAAAAAATACCCCTAAGCTCAAGATCTAATGGAAATTATGTTTTAACAAAAGATGTAATTTGTAATAATACCATTTATTAACATGAGCAAAGTACATGAAAATAGGCTCTCAATGACAGGAGTACACATGATTTCTCTCTTATGGCACCATTTTGTGACACGATGCCAAATTTAAAAAAATCCCTGCTTGAACCAGATCAATAAATGGCATTAAGACATTTCACAATAGCTGAGTCAAGTGAGTTTATGAGAATGCTGAATTAAGTGCTTATGTACATCAAAAAAACCCCACAATCCCCACTTCTTGCAAAAGCTACAAGTCACACTCAGGATTTCCAGCCTGCATGGAGCCCATACACAACCGAATCTCTCAGGGTGTTTTTCACAAGGATGCGAGGTTTTGGTCTGGTGCTGATGGTTCCTCTCATGTGGGATGGGAGGAAGGCAGAAGCTATTCCAAAAGTTTCCTGATAAACAAGTCAGTATTTGAATTACAACCTTCATTGTTTTAGTGAGATTTCTGTGACATTTTTATTTAAAGGCAGAAGTGGGCTCATATGCACCTTGAAAGCCCTGACATGAGCTAGATCATTACTGAAACTGCTCTCTGAAAACATGCAAAGTCACCTACTGAAGAGTTCACGTATTGCAAGCATTTTAAAACAACCTCTTCTACACAGTGACCCATTACCCACCACGTGGGCAGCAATTGCGTCAGCTGGTCACCTGCCATAGCCTCACCATTAATGACACATCCTGAATGTGGGACTGCCTGACTGATGCCAAGTGCTGCCTGCTTGGTCATGGTTATGCAGCTTAACATGTCCCTGTTGTCAGCCTTGTTCCAATAAATTGAGAGGGTTTATTGGTAGGGGTAACAAACATGGAGCAACCAACTTCCTTCAGTTGCTCTTCTCTGCACAAGAGGTTTTTTTATCAACCCTAGGTGTAGTCTCTAAACTGCAGGGCCTTACAGAAGATAATCCTGATATCCAAACACATACACCAGATATACTAAAGTTTTGTCACACACTCAATTTAAATTAGGTTGCTCGAATCCATATAACCAGAAGGATAATGTAAAATATGGTAAACATAAAATTCAGTAGGACAGGAAAAGTGAAAATAAGGAGATACTGTACCAAAGCCATCTGAGAGACAAGTTTACGGAGTATACATATACAAACAAACAACCACAATTTGTTTAGTAATTCCTGTGATAGTAGAAAACCAGCTGCTACAGCATCTGGGCAGTCCACAAGCACCAGAAAGCAAAACTACATGACCCAAAAAGTAAAGCCCACAGCATTCCTATTGCTGTTCCTATGTAAACTCTTCACAGGATTAATCCCAATGGGTACGATGATGTCCATGAAGATCCATGACTCAAGAGCAGCTCCGGAGGGCTTGGCTCATACTCATGCCCTCTGTTTTCTGAGGCATCTTTTTGTCACTGACCCCCCAGCAGAGATGAGCATAGCCCAGCAAAACACACAGGGCTGTACAGAGAAACATCCACTTAAAAGCATTAATTCTTTTTTCATTCTCTGCTGTTGGTCTGAACTGAGGATCATCATTTGGGTTTCCCTCATGTTTAGAAGTTAAAAGAATGCAATAAATCTCACAAAATGTCTTTATAGATGAGTCCAAGCCAAAAAAGAAGGCCATTACAAGCTGTGGAATGGAGTGTTCCAGGGAGAAAAATAAATCATGATAAGTCCAAAGACCCAGAGATTAAAAACAAAAATAAAAATGCAGTATTTTATCCTTTTTTCCTGGAGAGATCTGCTGTCTAATTAGATACTTAAAATAGAGAACAAGGATGCACTCTTATAAATCCAAAGTAATTTAAGATGAAATGTAAAGCAGAACTATTGATATTGTAAAATTCTACAGTTAATCATTACAAGAGTACAACCCAAGTAATGTTTTTGTCCAGTAATTTACTATTTTCTGTAACAGTTGACCTTAGACACCCATTGTGTTGTTCCAAAATAATCTTTCAGACAACAAGATGTACTAGGATCCAAGGTTTGCTTTGATGTAATGTAATTTAATCTCAATCAAAGTAACCAGAAAACTCCGTGAAGTTTCTTACCTAAGAAACTAAGGAAGAAAATGAAATAATTTTATGTAAAACATTTATCGTTGTCAGAAAAAAAATAATTACCAATCTGCTATCTGTGACTTTCTTGCTCTTTCTTCAAACAACTGTCCCATAAACACATCAACTGAGAATCAGCCTATTTCCCATTTTGTAAAATCCACCCCTTTTTGTGCTGGGAAGCATTGCACTCCCTGGTCCCCCTTACCTGACAGATGTTAATCTTGATCTCTAATGGAATATGTCTAAAATGACCACTTTGCACATCACTGTACCTACTCAATCAATTGAGTAACACACACCCTGTAGGTTGTGGCAATCCTACATTTTATCCTTACCCTCTGCTCACTTTGGTTCCTGCCATTTTCAGCCTTTGTTCTTTGTCCTATAAATCAACCCCCTTCCAAACCCTTCCTCTCAGTCCCCATTTCATATCACATCTCAAACTCATCAGGGCCTGGGACACTCCTGTGTCAGTAGCTGCTCCCAGGTTCAAGCACTGGGAGCTTGCCCTGAAGCCTTCCTCACTCTCTCCTCAGCCTCCAGCAGCAACAGCATCAGAGGTGACTTGCAGCACCTCCCTGAATGGTATTCCTACTACAAGTTGCAGGTTCTCACACCCACGGAGAAATATCCCTTTCTGCTTCCACGCTCCACAGTGAGGGGAAGCAGGCTGCCAGGATGACAGCCCTGGTCAGTGCCACAGCAGAGCTCAGCAACCCACTAAATTGTGCCTCTTTGTTGTTCCTCTACGTGCTGACCACTGTCAACAATCTTGTCTGATCAACACTTCCCACGTAGTGCCCATTCCACAAGAGGTATCTCAAGTTTACTTCACTCCCTGAACCACTTCCATTCACAGACAAGCTCTGCCATCAAGTATGAACAAGTTTCTAATTACAGGTTGAACATTTATGACCCTTCCATTGGGCTTCCCTACATAATTAAGAAATTTAATTTGAACTAAACATATCCATTTTACCTAGATTACACTACTGTACGCTAAGCCTCTAGGCAGTCCATATAATTCTTACAAGGAAAAAACAAAAAGATGCATCTTTAACTTTCTTTCCAAGTGACCTTGTATAATTTACAGCACCTGTGGACACCACAAGGCTCAAAGTTTAAGAAGCCCACCTATAAATATTGCAACTGCAGTACCAGAGAAAATATGCAACATCCCTCACACATCACCAGCACCTTCTTCACCACGTAAAAGTGCTCCTTTCCGTTTGTGAGCAAAGAAGTGAGAGAATTGCAGCTGCCCAAGCCTTCCCACAACGCTGGACCGAGGGAAGCAGTCCAAGGGCAGGACAAAGGACATGTACCCCAGCACATGTCTCCAGCTCCCTGACATGTAGCCAGTCAGCAGCGAGGTCTGACCAGCTCTGGCCACACAGAAACCCCTGGAGGAGGCTCTGACCTGCATGTCACTGCAAGATGAGGCAGAGAGCAGACCCTGTCTTGTAGCAGAGAAACAGAAGGTCTGGGCCCATGTTCCCCCTAGGTTCAATCTGCATCTGTCTTGGGACAGCCCACCAAAGGCTCTCCCAAATCAGTGTTACTGTAAGGAGAAACTAGTAAACAGATGTAATGGCAATCACTACTTTTGCTTTCAGTGCACATCACCTTAACTAGCTCAAAGGACAAGGGGGTGAAAACTGATGGTCTCCACAGGAGGAAGACCAGAACACTCAAAACTCTCACCCTTTATCCATCATTTTCCCCACAATAGAAAAGTGCATCTATGGACAGGCACTGAAAGCATTAGCTTTCCTCTCAACATTACTTACTGCTCAAGTGAAACTTTCCGTTTCAAATTTGTATGTATTCTGTGATTCACAGAAATAAACAATGGCTATTTGCAAGTGAATGAACAAAGCTGAATTTGAAAAATATGCCCCACTATCAAGAAGTGGAACAACTATGGTCAATAGGCAGCCTACAAATTATACCAGATTTTTTGAGACAAAAAGCAATTAATCTCAATAGGTCTTTTTTCTAAGACCAAAATTAAAAAGGAAAAAGCCCTGCAGATAGCTGACTGGACTGTCTCCAAGACTAGACTAGGAGCAGCCTGTGTGCACTCCACAGCAGTGAAATCAGAGGCAATGTTTCTACAGGACCTGGAAGTCTAGAGGAACATCTCTGTAGAGCAAGCCTTGTCCCAAATGAAGGCTTGCCAGAGAAGGCAGTACTCCAGTGATGCTCTCCAGGATTCCAAACAAAACCTGAGCAATGCCATTGCAAGCCTTTTGGCCTCATCCCTCTACATTCTTCCCAAACCAACACTTTACATGAACTGACCGTGCCTGGGCTGCTGGTGTAGCCCCCATAGCCTGCGGGTACCAATGGTGTCCAAACCCTTGGTATTGTCCCATCTGCATGAAGTCATGCACAGGGGGACCAGGAGCTACCTCGGGAGCTGCTGCCAGGCACAGTTATCTGGTAGGAATTTCCCATCAGGAAAGTTTCTGGCATTTACCACCACTGTATTATTGCCAAAACCAAGGAGGCCCTGCCACAACACCAGCTGTAATGGATGAAAGGTCCTTGCATCAACCCAGTGCAAGCTGGTCCCCCCACACAGGGGGACCATAGCCACTGGGCTGGGGGCGCTCCTCCCCCTGCAAGGCTGCTGCTGCAGAGGGCTGGGAGGGACTAAAAAGAAAACAGACCCAGAAGAAAACTTTTTGCAGGGAAGTGGATGGTCTTCACAGGAAATTTCCATGTGCTGAGACAATTTAGCACTTAGGTTTACTTCACTCCTCCTACCAGGCAGCAACCAACCCCTCAGCTCTGGTCAGATGCAGCCAGGAACTGAAGGTTTTTCTCCAGCTCATGGCTTGCTCACCTGGTACTGGCTGGGTGCCAGGGACCTGCAGGAGCACCCCAGCAGGCTCCATGGCCAAGGCCACCCTCATGCCAACCAACATGGCTAGAAGCCAGGCTGGAGAAGATCCAGCACAGACTGCACTTGGCTGCTGGCAGCATAATTCAGTGTACTCCCACAGCAGTGCACCAGTCAGGGAGGTCTGCCAGGTCTTACAACCCTCAACTACCTCCATCCTGAATGACACCACCCACAGAGGCTCAAGCAGTAACCTTCCAGACCCAATTCACTCACACCTACTTCTCCTGCAAGTCTTATACCACTGGCAACAGTGCAAAGCATGCTTCTCCTCCAGGGCTTTCCATCACCACCTCCACCTCTGTGTTCCTCTTGCAAAACCTCCCCTATTTCCAGTCATTTCTCCTCCTTCCCCCAGACCTCTGCTTCTTGCCATTATGGTCCCAGTTTCCCTCCTGATGCTCACTCCTGCCCATTACCCTCTCCTGCAGGGAGATCTGTCCCTTTGGAACCACACTGTCCCAGCTGTCAAGGCAAGAACTTTCTTTCCAACCCACACATGCATTTCATTTTGAAATCACAATGTCCAGTTCCTGAAACAATGGCAGAGGAGCACCTCAGTCCAGCTGTCAGTCAACTGGTTCCCTGTCTGTTCTGCCCACACCCAAGGGAGGACCTAAATGTCACAGGAAACACAAAAGGGTTGTCAGACAACAAATTAATGCTCTACTTGAAACTGGAGTGCAAATGTTATGTGAGACACCCTAAATACATTGGGGCAAAAAAATAACATAGAGCAAGAATAGGATACTGATATGCCTATAAGTCATGAATCCACTGCTGGGGAAAAAAAAAGCCCTCTGCACAGACTATTTTTAAAGCTGTCTGTGAATTAAAGACATGACAACTTGAATATATATAAAGGAAGCAACAGGCAATCTCAGTTTTTAGATCTGACAACTTTTAACTACAAAACTCTCAATTTATGTTTCCCTCAGTTATTTTTTTTTATTTCTCCAAATCTTGGCTTGATTTTTGCTAATGTAAGTACTGTATGCCTCACAGTAACAATATTTGATTGTAGTCAGCTTTTTAATCAATGTCTTGCTCACAAAAGCAATGTGCCTACTCCTATGGGACCTTCCTGCCTTAACTTAGAGAAACACCTTTTAGATCTTACATATTTACATGTTTCCAGAGAAGCAGAATAGGCAAGAGATTGATATGAGAATGAACTAGTAGAGCTTGAAATTATCTTTGAGGTATTAATTTTCAAGTCCTTTTGAATCCACTCCAGTGAAATTTAGATAAGGACCTACTCTCATATTTCCTTGTTAAAAAATAAAGTTTTAGGATTTTGTCTTTATGTTACAAGACTAAAAAATCCAAATGAGAGACAGTACAAAGCTCTGTACAAGTTTGCAGAGATCACAGATCACAGACTATCTCCAGTTGAGAGGGACCCTTAAGAATCATGGAGTCCAGCTTCCTGTTCCTTGCAGAACTACCTAAAAGTAACCATGTGACTAACAGCATTGTCCAAATGCTCCTTGAACTCTGTCAGGCTTGCTGCCATGACCATTTCCCTGGGAAGCCTGTTCAAGTGCCCAACCACCCTCTGGGTGAAGATTCTACCCCTAATATCTAACCTAACCCCTCACACACACACTTAATGTAATTTCCTCTTGTGAAAGCCTAATCCAAATGGAAGCCTGCATTATTTGTTTTAGATGACAGCAAAAGCCCTTTTATATTTCTTTTTAAAGTTAACTTTTAAATTTTTTTCTACAATATTACGAAACGGCATTTCTACAGTATCCCTAATTACCTTGTAAAGAATAACCAACTTGTCCTCTTTACTGGCATGTCACACTCCTGCCCACACCCCTGGCACCACTTACTGTTGCTCAAGCCCACAAAATAGGAACTGGGTATAATCCTGGCATAAACATCAGCCCCTCACTCACTCTTTTCTGATCTTTAAAGGATCAGAGGGGCTTTTCATTTAGCCAGCATTTACT
This sequence comes from Aegithalos caudatus, assembly GCA_013389925.1. Classification (NCBI taxonomy): domain Eukaryota; kingdom Metazoa; phylum Chordata; class Aves; order Passeriformes; family Aegithalidae; genus Aegithalos; species Aegithalos caudatus. The sequence continues at coordinate 296,035 of WEIU01012596.1, read as the reverse complement.
ACCTGCTGTTCCTGCAGGTCGTCTGCGGTGAGAGGTTTCGACACAGCTGTACTGCTAGGAAGACAGCCAAGAGCATATTTTATCTACAGCTCAAAGCGGTCCTTTAGAAGAGGTAACCATCTACTCAACCTCCCTTCCCCCAAAACTTGCAGGTGTACAATGGTAACTTACACTGTGGGGAGGAGAGAGAGGGCAAGAGGTGGAAAAGGGAAGAACTGAAGCCCTGAATACAGTAAGCTCCTAAAAAAACCCATCCGTGAAAACAAATATGGACATGATGAGCCATAACACACAATGGAGAATGCTCAAAGCAGAATTATGGGCAGGTGAACATGAAACATTGGGCATTTTCCCCAAACCTAAGCACACAGTACAGTTTCTATAGCAGCTTAGTCAACAAGGCTATGCCATTCTGAAGTTGACTTTTACCATATGTGCTGATCTGAGAACAATTCATCTGGCTAACAGGAAAATGTTGTCTGAGGAGAAACAGCAAGGCCACTCCCTCTGTCACTACAGCCATTAATTCAGCTGAACAGCAGCTGGGATTTTTTCCAGTTCTGACCTAAGATAATGGAAGGTGCCCTTAAACAACCGCAGGAGGAGGTGACCTCTTCTTACTTATGTGCCTGGTTCTGACATGCAGAGGTAATTGGAATTATACTGTAGGGAGCGACAGACCAGCTCTCAGCAGGTGTCCAAAGCTGCCTTTTAATCTACCCAAGTTAGTGCTGAGTCCCACAACAGCATAGCTTCCCCTGCCTGAAAAGACACCCTAAATATCAACAAATTATTTTTTTCTAGCATGGAAGCGCTGTCAAAAAAAAAAATTAAAAAAAAAAAAAAAAAAGTGCAGGTGGTTTATTCACACCTAGAATTAGCCAGGGCCCTTCATAACCATTGCCAGGGGGGCAACACTGTCTTGTGACAGAAGCAGCTTTAGCCCTATCTCATAGTCTAGACTGGAACTGAATCTCAGCTGGCTTCACACACCATGAGTACAGCTTCCTCCTAGCCATTTGTGTGAACCAGGATCCCAGCACATGTGGTCCAGAGGCACACGACAGTCCACGTATAGAACCAGCCTGGGTCTAGGAAGGGATGGATCATTCACTCAGCTTGCCTGCTGATCTCCCTGGGCCCCACAGTGAAGCTCACCACAACCTGTGGCAGTGCCAACAGGGTTAAGAGGCCACAGCAGAAAGCTGCATGTAGCAGGCATGGATTTACTGGCTTTGCCAGAGATAAAGAGAAGATCAGCTTCAGCTCTGCACCCCAGTGACCCCTCTTCTCAGAGGCTCAGACACTGAACCTCAACAGTCCAGTTCACAGTGCTGTTTCTGTGGCTAGCAACCTGCCAGTGTCTGATTACTGCAGGGTTGGCTGCCCAAGTCTGCAATAATAATATGCAATAATCCCTCCCAAGAGGCACTGCTCTCTCATGCCCTGCTAGCAGGACCGTGACAAAAGGCTCTGTGTCTGCAGAGGGAAGGAGCAAGGGACCTTGCCTCCCTACCTGCAGACAACCATGGGTCACTGCAGAGGGCAGGGGGTCCCTCTGTTCCTACTGCTGCTCAGGCAACTTGGCAAAAACCATAACTGACAGGTGAAAGGTGGGAGAAAAGGAGGAAGAAGCTGGAATAATTTTGAATTTTTATACAGTGAGCAAAAACTTGGGATTTTCTTAATAATATATTCTGACAGGTTAACTAATCAATGAGATCTCAGCACCAAAAATTATCATAAACATTATTTTCAAAAAAGCACAAAGCCATCTTATTTTACAGTTCCATGGAATATATTCTGCCCTTGGAATCTTACTTTTCTCCAGGACCAAAGTGCTTACACAACAGCAGCAGTATGCAGCAGATGACCACTGACAGCTCCTGGAGAAGTACTGTGGGTCAGTGAGCACTGCTACTGGTCAGCCAGCATGTTGCTGTAGGGCTTTGTTTTGCCCTCTTCAACCAGGAATTCCTCCTAAAAAGTTACCCAGGCCCTTTGCAAGCTGTGCCAAACAGCAAAGCTAAAATCTTCAAGACTCTCAGGGCTCTCATGTTTGCACGTTATCCTCACAACAAGGTGCCAACCAACATGTTAGGCTGAACTGTCCTAGAGAGCCCCAACAGTCTTCAGCAAGGAAATCTGAAACTTCCCAAACCTGTGTAATGGGGCCTGGCTCTCCATCCCCCCGCCCTTCCCGGCACTGTTCGTTGCAGCAAGAGGGAAGTCTGCTGCCAGGAAGAACAAAACAGGTTTGGACAAGCATGAAACCAAGCTGCACGTAAATTAAGATAGCAGCCAAGGCGGTTAAGCCTCTTTCATTACAAACGTGAAACCCAGATCCACACCCCCAGAGCCCAACTGGCCCCTGAGATCCCTCAGGCCCCTGTGCAGCTGGAGTTGGAGGGTTCCTGTAGCCACATGCCAGTCTTCGCTGAGTCAGAGGGGTCAGAATGCCCCTGACAGGTCATTTATGATATTTGCATTTACATTTAGCGGGGAACGCTGCCTGACCAAAGTTTTCCAGACTTCCCCTGCCCAACAACTGCTCTAAGATCAACAAAACCAGCTGAATATTGCACAATGGTCCAATCATGAAACCACAGTGAAGAGAGATGGAAGCAGTGGAGTCAAAAAAAAAAAAAAAAAAAAAAAAAGAAANAAAAAAAAAAAAAAAGGCAACATATTCATTAAAAAAAAATAGATAAATAAATCCTACTGTACCTTGTTTTGAAAAGGCACAGAAATAAGGGAAAGGGCACAAAATGCATATTTATCCTCTAGTTCAAAGTCTTGAAAAAAAAGATATTAAAAAAAATTGCTTATTTACAAGCAACACAGTCACCTAACTTGCACTGAAGTTGCACAGTGCACTCCTGGGCTGCTGCAGGAGCATTACCCAGACTGATTACACAGTCAGGTACCAATTACTTAGGCTCTCTCAAATGCATACTAATAAATTTGATTATTACTCAAATAAAGCATACATTGTTAGGAATGCCAGAGTGTGCTCTTTCTTTGACTGAAACCTTTTTAGGAAAAAATCCTACTTCTTTTCTATAAAGTTTTACAGTGTCTAGTACAAAGACCTCTTGGAGATTTTTTCCTAAGTACAATTATGAAAACACTTCTAAATTTTAATATGTCTAGTTTGGGGAAAAACAATATTGCATTATTTTGTGTGGTAGTATTAAAAGGAGCATGGACAAATATACCAGGCCCAGGAGCCCAAGAATTCACAGAACAGCTTAAAAGGCATTTTCTTCTTTCTGTCTTAAGAGTCTCTACAAGTTCCCCTTTCTTACATCCTTGGATATAATATTGCATATAATACTGATCATTTTCTATTATTGTGCAGCTAAGAATCTCCTTTCATTGCACTTGAGAAAGCTTGTGGATGTTAAATACAAAATCTCTTTTTTTTTTTTTTTTTAATAAGGAGTGATAAAAGGTTTGAATATAGGTACTCTTGGTCATATTCCTGTGGTAGGCTTCCTTAAAGAAAAGGACAAGTGGCACTGCTGGAACTTGGTGAGGAGACAGGAGCACCAATCATTCATTGCAGGGCATGAATCCACAGATAGGGGCAGATGGACTGGTTGAGAGATGCAATACTTTTCAAAGCCATTTCACAGCTCTTATTGCATGGCCCAGATACTGCTTTATGTGTGAGAACATGCACTATATACAGATAAGGGAAAGAAGTTGCTCTTGGCTGTAAAAGTTTGAGAGACTGTTCTATATGTTGCTCCCATAAAATCTGCATATAAACTGGTGGGTTTGCAACTGAACTATAAAATTCCTGCACTGCAAGAAGCAAAAGGGCAAACTGAACACATGTGAAGGTGTCTCTCCTTATTAAAAGGTGTGTGTGTGATTTCATTTTTCACAGCTTGCCTGTGCTTACATTTGAAAACCACAGCTGAATCACATACCAGATAGCATATATGTGTATGTTGGAGAAGCCCAATTGCAACTGGTTCCCATGATACCAGCAAAGAGTAATTCACAGCACTATTTTTTTCCACCCTAAATAAGGACGGTACTACTTCAGTAGTTGTGCCAGAATTATGGAGACAGACAACAAAGATGTCTTATATTCAGAGAATTACTTGGTAGCTTTACACATAACCATAATGTTTATAGCTCTGGAAAGAAAAACCCAAACTGTTGCTGCAAAGAAAAATACACCAGTACTTTTCTGTCTCTATAAGGATACTGTTGTTTGTTTTTGAATTTACTTTGACAAACCTCAAGCACATGAAGCTGAAAAAACTCCAGTTTATATTCTTTAAAATGAGGGTTAGCCAGAAGTCCAACATGAAATACTGTGAGATTACCTTAACATGTTACTAAAAAACTATTAAAACAGATTAAAATTGGACCTCCTTTTCTGATTGTTTGCATTGGAGAAAAGGTTGTGATAGAGATACATAGACATGGCAATCTCGTATACTAGTGAATGGTGTTACCCTCTACCTACCTTCTCAGGCTACTCTCAGTACTCACAGAAGTTTCTTTTTCTGTATTTTCTGATAATACACATCTTAGAATTCAGCTTTAGAGATCCCTGCTAGTGACAAAAGGCTGCCTTTCCAATGTTCTCTTCCCCTAAAGATGTGACTCCTCTCACCTCCCAGGACAGGTTCAGTTTACAGATACAATATCTCCCTGTTAGGACACCAATCAGTTGCTCTTTTTGTAACAGACACTTTCAGTGCATAGGCCTGAATGTGAACAGGCTTGGAGAACAGGGAATGAAGCTGTATGTCCATCCAGGACAGAGCTGACCTGATGGCAGATAAGCCCAGGCAGGTGTGAGTCCCAACACCCTACACTGACGGACACAAGAGATTGTATGGGCTGTCTGCCTTTTTACATACCAGTCCCTATCCCTCATAATGCTAGAATTAATTCACCATAGATTTCCAATAGTCTGCAAAGTTCCTTATGTTGTTCATTACGATTTCTGGTGGAATGCAAGATGAGAAAGGACCTTCATTTTTCTCATTTTCTCTTTTTTTTTTCTCCTCATCAGAAAGAAGGCAAGTTCTGCTGCAAGGGACATAGAAAAAAAATGCAAAGTTGGTTTGATTGTATTTTTTCCATGTAACTTGCAGGCTAATGGGTATACTTGCCTGAACCTACCACAGTACAGCATACAAGCTGTAACACTGAAAAATCCTCCTACAGAACAGCATCAGATTAGAAGACAAAGGATGCATTAAAGAACCATTTAATTTAGCTACCCGAAGCCTGAGTAATGCCACTTCTCCCTTAGAGTACTGACCTAACATGATTCAAGCAATGGCAGTGATGGGCTAACAGTTGCACTCAATGATTCTTGTGGTCTTTTCTAACCAAAATTATTTTATTATTTTATTATTTTCCTCACCTGTTCCATCTCGTGTATTCTTCAGAACTGAGTCTAGGCTTATGCTTTCTGGTTAAATCCAGTGACTTAGTTGCATACAAGCTCTCTCTTGCTCTGACAATGCCTTGATTTTTTTGCAAATAGCTTCAGCCTGGCAGATTAAATGACAAGTTTCTAGAAACAAGAGCATGTTTCAATCCTACAGCCAAAGATTATGAAGCTAAAGAGACCATTACGATCTTTGGATGTGAGCAGCTGTATAACACAGGAAAACACCTAAATTCAGTTTCTATTTAGGAAAGTCTGAAATACTCCAAATCTCTTTTCTTCCTCCTAAAATATCTTGTATTCACTACCATCCATTTGGATATTGATTTTTGCTATTCACAATATTAATTTAAACTAGTAGATGAAACTTCTTTACAGGCACTTCTTGTGCAGGATTAATGGCTCCCAACCCTCACCCATCTGATTTTTAAAGCCTGAGTTTAGTGATATTCTGTGTGATACCCAACTTCAATTGTCCTCATCCAAGAGCCATGAAGCCCATGGCTCCAATCATGTACCATCACATTTTACATCAGGCAGGGAAATCCACTATCAGTGGTGTGGAAAGTAAAGACCACAGAACAGACACATCTGGGCAGTTCCATAAAGGTGGGATAGAGGTATTACCAAATACCCAAGTTCAATTGTGATTGTAGTTCTGCTTAATATCAAGGCAATCATGGAAACATAGCCTCAGGAATGAAGAAAGATGTTTCATGGAGCAACAAATGAGCAAGTGTGCTGTGGACACAGCAGGGGCAAGACTGGTTCCCACTGCACCACCATGTGCAGCAGAGCTGGACTCTAAAAAAGACACTGTCTTGTCAAAGCCAAGTGCTCTGGATTCAAGGCCAGACTTGGGCCTTTGAGGAACTGTTTATGCTTGCCACAGTTAGGGCACAGAGGTGAGGAAAGGGAAAAAAGGTGCATTCTATTAGTATGACTTCAAGTAGAAATATTTATACGAGTACCTTAATTTTTGTTAGCATACACTCTGACAAACAAGACACAGCTAACAAGGCAAAGCCCACAAAGGCCTCCAACAATGTTACATCCACACAGGCACCAGTGAGGAATCACCCAACATTCACTTAGTTCAAGACAGGTAAGTAAAAAAATCCTATTTTTTTCTAGTATGGTTTAAAAATTAAAAATAAATTTAAATTTTAAAATTAAGTTATTCTTATGAGATCCCTGTATTGTAAAGAATATAAAACTACTGCTATATTGGAAGTTCTCAATTCTGGACTTCACTCATCTGGAAAAGCTCAGTCAAATCAACAAATTTGCTGATACTACCCTTACAGGGCCTTGCATGCTTTACAGATTCAACAGAAAATACACAGCCTTGTGCTTCTCTGCAAACATACTACAATGCTGTGGGAAGAAAAAACACCCCACAGGAGCATACCAAGAGAATGACCACATGCAAAAACTGCATAGGCATAAATGCGAGTTTCCAAAGCACCAAATTAAGTTTTTTGGAGCTGAAATTTTCAGAGAAGGAAATGGCTTGAAAAGGCTCTAGCTCGGGTGCTGGAAGTTCAGCACAAAATATTAATATCAAATATTTAACAGCTGCTGGGAAGAAATTTAGCATCCCTAAAAGCAAGCTATACAGGTTCCTGCCACTATCTAAATTAGAGCACCTGATTACAATTATCATTTTTAATAGGGTTTGATTTAACTGATCTGACCAAAACCAAAATAGGCCCCCTTATCAGATGTTGCACAAAAGGACAGAACCTCCACCCTACCACGAGACTGCCCATAAACACTGCTTCATGTTCCCAGGCAGGGAACTAGTGCTTGCAGCCCAGGTACTGGCAAAGGAAGCCTGTTGGTGAGAGGAAGGTTTAACCTGGACTATCAGGATGCACTTCTGGAGAGGACAAGCCAAAGAGAGCACATGCCAGGCACACAACTTGTCAGAGGGATTAAATCAATAACAAAATTGAGGCACCACTCATTTGGATCACCTCTGCCTGCTCCTGCAGGGTAAATCAGGCACCCAGATACTTAGGGCTGCCGGCAGAGAGCAAGCAACCACTGGTCTCCACACAAATTCACTTCTCATCACCAGAGGCTTCTCCCCTTAGGACAGGTCTACACCAGATCCTCCTGATGCATCCTGTGAATCACAGATAGGAGGTTTTCCCCACAGAGGCCCTTGACCTCACCATGATTATTACACTGATGGTGTTTTTTCAGTGAATTTTCTTTTGCTCATGGGGCTACTGGGGTTACTTGTTCCAGGGTTAGCAGGCTGCCCACACAGTCGGGGAAGTGCTAGCACATCTGCCAAAATGTTTTTCCAGGCCCCTTGGGGCACAGTTCAATCCAATTAAAACACGCACAAAAGCAATAAAACACAAAAATTATTCCCTGAGTGCTGTGGGCTCCAGCAGTCCAAAGGTCCTTCCCTCTACTATAGTGCCAGCATTTTGAACTCAAACCCCTTCCAACAGCGCTGTATCAGCTGTTTCTCCAATCACTTGACCCTTTTCCATGTGCATTTGAGACAAAAACCATGCTGATTGGCCTGGGGTCCTTGGACGTAAAGGAACTTTTTCTGCCCAGTTGCAAAGAAACTGAGAACAGCTTTGCCCCTAGAAAATCAGCATTTAATTGCAAGCATGTCCTACCTCTCACACAACTGCACCACTACAGTGACACCACTCTGCTACATCAGCTGAAGTTAGTGGCGGCAATGCCCACACAGAGGCTTTTATTTTAACTTTGTACAATCCACTTTCTAGAAAAATAAAAAAGTGCTGGGAAGAAAAGAAGAGGTGAAAGAAAATCTCATTTCTAAACAGTGGTGCAAAACGTGAGTTAGCATGCAAAGCCTTGTCAACTCAGTGATCTCTGAAAGATGCTTTGAACCAGGGGAGAGACATCCTCTTGGAGCACAACACTACAGGCAGATGCTTTGAATAGGATACTGACCACAGGAAACGGATTCCACAATTCAAGCCGTCGAGGCACAAAATATGTCATGTAGGAAGGGTGCAGGACATGCTCCCAAAACACAAAGGAGTTTTAAATGTTAGTAAGAAACTACCATCTTGTCTAAAGATCTCAGAAGATAACACTGCTGAGACAAGTTCAGGCATGCACTCCTGCTAGATTACTGGGCAAAGATCAGCAACCAGTAAATGTTTATTTCCAGTGGAAAGAGGCCGCCAGGAGTGCAGATTCTGGTTACTCCATCGACCACACACTGTGCTCACATCAGATAGACAGCTTTCACCCCACTGGATGCTCACCTCACCAACCTCAGGCTACATCTGCCCTGCAGGGATGGCAGACAACAGGATCTCTGGCTAAACCCAATGCACACAAGTGAAAAACAGTGCAGGTACTGCCCAAAGAACTGCTGCACATAGGGCTGCTAAACTTACTGGGAGCTGAAAAGTGTAATGGGGTGTGTTAGTATTTTCTATTAAGAAAAATGCATATGTTCCCATAGTTACAGACCTGTTTCAGACTATTTACCATAAAAAAGTTGCAATTCTTCTCAAATTAAATAGAAAAACAAAGAGCACTGTTTGAGGGTGGTTTGGGTTTGTTTTTCTTTTTGACCCACAGACCTATTTTCAAACATAAACCACAAAGTGAATAACAGGCATTTTAATACTAAATTAATGCACCCAGAAACTAAGTTTTCCATGAGCTCAGAGACCAAAACGCACACACCAATACCATGTAGTTCAATACACTTGCAACAGATGCAGGATCTTTCTTTTGAAAGAAAGTTCAAACTCCATTTGTACTCCAACAGCAAGAGCTGGCTTTTCTTCTAGGCCTCTTCACAAACCTCTCGTCCAATAATGAGCTTTCAAAACTATAGTAAAATTCATTGCTCCCTTTATTCTCATCTCATTATCCCGGCCTCTTGCTGTGCTTGCTCCTTTTAATGGATGGAGCAAGTATTAGCTTGATTTCCTACCACACATCATGTTTTCAGCTGAGGATAGTAATATACATCTCTAACAAATGATAAGATCTCTATTAATTTACTATGAAATGCATAAAGCTGGAGACTTTATTTTTGCCTTGCATCTGATAGATAGTGAGAGCACATCTTACTTTCCTGACTTTTTTCCATGCTCTAACTTTTGCATGCACACACAAGATGATAAGAGGAATTCCAATCAAGGCCAAAACTCAGTTATCATAAAAGAACTAAACTGAATATATCCATTTGCATCCATATGTAGAAGATAAATAATAAAAGCACAAAGGAGTGCCCCAGGAATACGGCAGTCAATACAAAACAAAAGAAAGTTTTAAGACCTGAAATTGGCAACAGCAAATTTTGATGAGAAAATTAACTAAAACCACATGCCTGTTCAAAATACAGCTTACTGAGAAAGTAAAGAAAATAACCTAAACTAAAACAGTTAAAAAATAATTTCATTGCTACATTTTGCAGACTTTATTAATGAGGCCTTGCACATTCAGACACAGCCAAACATGAATTCAGATGAAGCAGCATAAAGGAAGGAAGTTGGAATTAATGCTGACAAGTCATGGAAGTCCCACCACTCTGGGTGACTCCAAACTCAGCAGACGTGTTAGGACAACATAGCAAGATGTTCTGCTGTTGGCAAACCTGTGCTGACAGACACTAATTGTTTTCCCTGTGGTAGGCTCTTAATTTTTTGTCTAACAGAAATGCAGATCACTTCTTAAGTTTCCTAAGTGGAAATTAGCAAATAGCATTCACAAACTCACCTCAGTCACCGAGCATCCTGTGGTGCCCTTGGCTGAAGGCAACAGCCAGAAACTGCCATCTATATAAATGCTGAAAAAAGTTAAAATCACAAGAACAAAAAACCTGGAGAGAGCTCCAAACCTAAGGAACCTCTCCCTTGCAAGTCCAAGGCAGCAAGAGCCCGTCCCTCTGATGACATGGATGGCCACACTGCGTGTTCCTGTAGAGGAAAATGCCAGGGAGGCACTTGCTCCTTACAAGTACAGCTGCTGCCGGGGCAGCCCCAGCCACCCTCACTGCTGCAGCTCACCCCACCTGACTGCAACACAGCAAGATGCCAACCTAAACCTTCCAGGACTTTTCCAATGTTTCTGGCACTATAGGTTTGTCACTTCTGCTTTTATGTTCTACTTGGTACAGTGGTGTAACAAATTAATAAGGATTTTCATGTGTTACTGCTCTGCAACAAAGATGAAACAGCAGTAGCTGATGCATACATCTACTTGTGTTACATGTGTGGGTTTAAGCACTCAAACCTTTTCAAAGAGTGAAATAAAATCACCACAATAATTTCCAGAATTCCCCGCTACTGCAAGGACAGGTCTGAGCCTATCAGTACCAATCAAGCTCATTCTAAAGAAGCCTAATAGCCCCCACAAAATTTGTTTATTGAAATTAACTGTGAGGCTGAGGATAAGTTTGGTTTATTTTCTGCATTAATTTGCAAAGCCATAGCTGTGTGCTGGAACTTTTAAATAAAGCCCTGGAGTCAGCAAGACCCAAGGTTCTCCCCCAGCCACTGATTCACTGACTGACCTTGAAGAAGTCCCTCACCTCATCGTAAATCTGTCAGCCCAGCTGTGAAACTGGATGAAAGCAGGACTACTCCACAAAATGCATGCTGCAACCCGTTTGGCCTTCTGTTAAATAAACATAACGCCCCCTCAAAACAAACCCGACCAACTAAACAATGTGTTTTTTTCTGTACACAAAGCACTTTGTACTGTACAAAAATGGAGTGCTTTACCAAGTGGGAGGGAAATGGATGTAAATATTTACACATGTACTGCAAAGAGCTGTTATTCACCCTAGGGATGTGCATGCTGGTAGCTGTATAATTCAAAAACTACATCAGTAGAGCAGGGATGCCTTCATCAGACAGAAATAACACACGGGTCTCTGGAAAGTATGCACTATGCCAAGGAGGATAAGGAAAAAACTGACATTAAGGGGACAGTTCCTGCCAGATTGGAAACTAAATTATCTTCAAATAAAACAGAGATTCAACAAAGCTGCAAGTCCTCAGAGATTAATTACAGGAGTAGATGAAACTACTAGCTTAGCATCCAGATTTTTGCTCCACTTTTTCATCATCTGACAAACTGTTCCAAAAGGCAAGAGAATTTTGGACTGGTAAGTAAGTCTGGAAATACAGAGGATAGCTATTTCTCCTCATGAGACTTGTGAGCAATTGTCCCTTATGCCTGCCAAGAAGAAAAGTTGATGCTAAGATTGGGAGAAGGGTCACCTCCTCAGCCAGTAACTCACCTGCTTCCCTTGGGTCCTGCTGCAAATGCAGGACCTGCTACTTTACATCCCTCCACACCTGAGCGACTGTGGAGGTGACAGGCCATTGTCTTCAGAGTAACACTTCTAACTAGTGTATTCTGATTACTGACACATAATCCCAAATGCAAATTAAAAACAGAGGTAAAGCCTGTGCTGTGTACGGAAAAGAGGCTGACAGGATTCCCTTTCACATGGCAAAGCCTGGCACCATTAAATCATGGGTCCTAACAGCTCAAGATACCACTTACCAGTGTTGAAAAAACCTGGAACCAGGTTCCAACAGCTTCTTTATAAGTTAATTTAATTTTCCATTATAAAAAATTAATCTGTTCCTTTAGAAATTTCCTGACAAAAGAGAATTGGCTACTGTTTCCCATTGCTATCACTTCAAAGGTGAGAGTTTGCTTTACAAGCGTCAGTGTGGTAATGCTTGTCCCTAGTTTGCTACTCAATTGCACACTTCTAGTAAGACATTTCTTTCCATTTTCATACATAAATAGAGGAAGCACTGCTTGTAACTGCAACCTTGAACCACACGTGATAAGGTGCTTAGTATTTACATAGCATCCACACTAAAACTGATAAGTGCATCACGTTGTACACAAGTCAGAAGTTATGCAAAAAATGCATGACTCGAGAGCAGCTTCTGCAGCTCTGAATCTCTGTGGTGTCTGAATCTTTGTCGATTTCAAGCTGCCTAATCTGCTCTGAGGACACAATGTACACTCAGCTTGCGAAGAGTCAGATTTAAGGATTTCATATTCAAACAGCACTGACTCAAGTAGCAATGTTCAAGGACTTTTCAAAGTGCATCTGTAGAGCTTATCAATACCACAAGTTGAATATTACTCTACCTGACTGTGTTTTCTTTAGCCAAGGCCTCGGGTTTTGCTTTAATCTAGCATCAGCATGACACTCTAACTAAAAAATCAACTTTCACTTAGAAAACTTCTGTAGGCTACTGTTGTCCACCATTTTTTCTACAGATATGGACCTGCATGTAATGCAGAGTAAACACATTCTAAGTCCATTGATTTTAAGAAACAGTACGTGTATATATATTTGTGTGAGCACCTACATACATTTCCCCATTTCACCATCCATGGAGCACGCATGACAATACTTTCAGAACAGCTGTATCAGCCTATTAGGGGCATTAAGACACTGCACTGCATTGCAATAGCTCTGCTCATTTCTGACATGTGAACAAATGCATTTGATACGTACACTGTCAGCATGCTTGGGATTAACACAGATCAGCAACCAATTTGGAGTAATTGAATATTCACAGCAGCGTCTGGTCTGATCTGTTAACACAGCCACACACAGGGAATGTAGGGCAAGCATTTTTAAAAATGCCCAGAAAAACAACACGGAAGAAAACCAAGGGTACTGCTTAAGAAAAAATGGACCCCCAGCAGCCTTATGCTTCTTGGCCTCCTGTTCACCTTCTGCACAGTCTTTGCTGACTGCAGCGCATACCCACATCAAGGGTTTTGTTCATGTACAAACTCAGTGCAGTGATCACATTCTTCCTAGAAATACATACTCGTGTGTTGGACTTACCAAGCCTTTGTCACGCTCCCTTTGCTTTCCTGATCACGCAGTAATACTGCCCTCTCTTCCCCCCCTCCACTGAGGACATGTGAAAAACATTAACATATCTCAAATGCCTAGCAGACCTTGAAGTATCCTTGTAAGGACTTTACATTTTCTGGGCAAATCTTGTGGTGACAGAAGTTCTCTGTTACTGCATTTAAGCCAGTAATGATGCACTGATAACACCAATTAAGTCTGACCATCCTATTTCAATGTATATTAAATGCCTGCCTGAAAGCAACATTAATAATTAAATGGATTTATTATTTACTTCTAATTAGAAATCCTTGCTGATACTAGTGAAAAATCACACTTTCAAGAGAGAAATAATCAGCAGTAAAACACATGCAATTATTTCATTATAGGCTTGTGTCACTTATTATGATCACTCCCTTCCCAAACGTGTTTCCAAATTCTGCTACATGTGCAAAGCTTTTGACCAAGTATTCAATCAGGTACACATCTTACTAATAATGCATGTTTTTTCAAAGTAGCTTATTTTATCAACACAGGCAAAACAGTACTTCTGTGTCATTCAGGCCTACAATAACTCTGGTGATTTGATACATGAACATTCTACCAGGCCATTCTTTGGAGAGGCAAGTTTAATTTAAAAATGGAGCAACTGTTTCCAAGAGGCAAGATTTTATCTTTCCTGTAAAAGTCATCAGCTCTACAAAGTTACAAATCACTGGAGAAAAATCATGCAGCAAGCCTTCATCAGAGCCTCAGACATTTAGCAGCCAAACACCTTGGGAAGGGCCTCCTGCCCTTGGCATGCTCTACTGGAGTTTCCCTTGGCAGCTCTACTACACTGCAATTCATGCTGTCCCTGACCAAAGCCTGCAAACAGAGGGCAAAAAGGTTGTCTGACCCTAGTGCTCCTCCTGAGCTGAAGGAGGCTCTGTGAGACTTTGTGCTTTGCTGAGGTTTGCTGGGTTTATAGTGAGGTCCCCCAGCTGTCCTGCTCCTGGCTGGGGAGGGCAGGGGCCCGGCCATCACCTGCCCAGGCAGATGCTGTGCTCCCAGCCCCAGGAACTGCCAGCCCACCCCGTGCCCTGGTGTGCCGTGCTCGGGTACTCACTCCTGTCAGAGAGGAAAGCAGGGAGCAGGGATGAACGAGCAGGATGAATGATTAAGGGGAACTAAATCTGAAGCAAACGCTTGGAGAGACCAAACAAGTAAAAGCACAGGAGCCCGTGCATGGAAGACAGAACAAAGGGCAGGTAGGAGGCAAAAAAAAAACCAAAACAAGGAATGTTGGTTTTCTTATCTTCTTTTCTTCATGTTGGGTTCCAGAATTCCAACATCAGAAGACTACTAGGGTGCTTTGAGGAAGCACCCTTCGCTTCTACCCTCATATGCACACATCCTTGTAACTCCAGAACATCCAGGAGCTGCTTAGAGACAATTGATACTGTTCCCCCTGGTACAGGTCCCTCTCCTCACCAGTGTGTGCCACAACCACCTAACTGCAAAGGGCAGCACACTGCTTTTTCTACAGTGTAAAAAGAGGCCCTGCAGCATTTCTGAACTCTCTGGGGTATGACTTTGCAACAAAGAGGGGTTTTCTCCATGTACATTTTGTGACTGTCCTTGGTTAAGTCAGCTTGGGTAGATAAATCTCCTCCAATCGTCTCTCAGCTTCACCATGTGTATGCTAAACAGGACCTGGCTTGTTTTACAAAATAAAGAGTGCTGGATGAGGAGGAGGCACATGACCTACACTAACATTTTCTTCCCCTGGTTTAGCATAAATAAAAGCACCACTATGAAAGAGCGCTTAAAGTTCCTTTTGCAGCTAACATTGAAAGAGTTTATTATCACACTGCAGAAATGCTTTAGGGGAAATCTTGCTCTGACAGTGTTCTCATGAGAACACTTGACGTTTTCAAACAAGTCACTTTGAAATGTTCAAGAATACAAGTATCATGAGGCTCCTGAAGGTGCAGTGACACATCTTATCACAAAGGGAAGCTCCTGTGTTGCCTGCTAAAAGAACCTAAAGCTCTGCAATAAGTACTTCATTTTACAAACAGTATTTCAAACATCAAGCTTGGAAAGTGATCTGGTATTGAAACAACAGTCTGGCTGCTGAGATTTAGTTTGTTTAAAGTTAGCTCATATAGTGAAGGGTATCTGGAGCTACAGAAGATCCCCCTTTGTTTCTGATTTCTCTGGTACACAGAGGTAACATAGATTTCAGGAGCTACTTGAGTGACCACAGGATAGAGCAAAGATCAAATGAGCTTTCCATCTACAGAACCAGCACTATGCAGCCAGAGGCACTGCAGCCTTCTCCAGAGGAGCTGCCACTGGATACAGTCTCCTTTCCCACAGATTCATCACCCTACCTTGCCACACCTGCTGTCCAGCCCATGGGCAGGGATCATCCCCACACCTACTGCAGTACCCCACATACTTGCCCAATGGCTACACTTCTTAAATTATTCAAATGACTTGAAATAGCAATGAAAAAAAGATTTTTCACAGCTCACACTATTAAGAGCAGTCCTCAGTCCCTCATGGAGAAGTGGGGTGGGGATGGGACATGACTGTCAAACAGTGGCTCCCAGGGGCTGACCATAAAGGAGAGAGAGACAGTGGCCTCTGTTCACCATTATCAACTTTGTTAAATGGTGCTTGCACATGCACCAGCATTTTCTCAGAAGCCATCATTGTGTAAAATCCTGTCCAGAATTATCCAGTCATTTGACTTTTTAATAATAAAAAAAAGAATATGAAAATTAAAAAATCTCTATAATAAACAATGGGACACTCTAGGCCACTTGTGTTTTGCCCAACTCATCCTCTCCAAGTAAAAATCTCAGGGTCCACCTACCATTTATCTGCACTGTAAGGTACAAAGCCTCAACAGAGCAAAACTGAGCAATGCCCTGTTGCAGAGCAAAGTATCCCCGCACGTAATTGTGCTTAACCTAAACCATATGTTCCTAAAAACACCAACAATGCTGAACAATGAGACCAGCCTCACATCCAAGGGAATTTAGGAACAGGGGAACAACCGAAGTGACAAGCTTGTTCATCACGGTGCTACAGATTCATTGTTGTTGTTGTTTTTTGGCACGATGATGCCTGAATTCCTTCCCATGTTTTCTGAACAGCTGAACTGTGTTCCCTTACAAAAGAAATTAATATGGCAGCCTGTGTACATCTGCTTTAATCTTAAAACAAAGCAGTTTTGCTATCTTTAGTACAAGCATAATAAAGGCACCAAAAAAAGACAGATGGTTTGGATTTTCTTTGCAGAAAGCAAGAGAGAAGACTGACATCTCAACTGTTTACGTAGCCACAACCCATTACGTGGCCACAGCAAACCAGGGGGGAAGCAGAAAGTACCTCTTTGTCAGCATCTCAGATGCTGACTGCTTTCAGTCAGGTCTCATAAAAAGCATAAAACAACTCTGCTCACAGATAAATGCTTTTGTTCATACAGATTTAATTTATATTGTTAGGAAAACACTTAACAACGGCCACACTAATGCCAAACAAATTAATTTCAGTAAAGCTAGAGCAAACACTACCGTTATGTTTAGGCAGCACAGAACAAAACCCTTGAAAATCCAACATTAAAGGAGTTATTTATGGTCATTGCTCAGCCCTCCTTCCCCCATGATTTGTGTATTAGAAATCTCCTGACTGCTCACTTGCAAACTCCCTGACTTCTGACCAAAACCGGCCACGCGCTGCTAGCCCGAAAGTTCATTTTGCAGGGATAATACAATCACCCTGGTCTGGCAGTTGGGATGGGTTTCGGGATTTGGTTTTTAGTTTTTTGTTTTGTTTTGCTTTGGTGGTTTTTTTACAATTCAGCCTTTCTTTTAAAATATCTCACTTCAGGATTAAAACATTCCCCTTCCTGAAATCAATCAAACTGATAGTGGTTTTGGCAGAAAGGCAAGTAACAGGAAAAAAGTAAGGACAGAACATGTGCAACATATCCAAAAAGTAATTCTTAACTTGCTCTGTATTTTTTATGTAATAGACACATAGTTCAGAGAAAAGTACACACAAAAAGAGGCTTTTCCTTATTACCCTTTAACAAATATTGGGAGAATGGCAGTCATGTGAAAATATCACCCTTGATAAAAAGGGATAAAAGACAAGCTTAATTAGCTCCTGAATTAGGGGCAGAAAAATGTTCTCTGATATAGATATTGCTTCCTTTAGCATAATTAAATGCCTTTTTAATATTTCCATGCTGTAGGATTTAGGAGACCCAAATTAATGATTTTTCTAATTAGCAAGTAGTTAAAAAGTAAAAGAAGATGGCACACACGGAAAAAAAACGAAAACACTTGTTCAATTTGTGAGTGCTTCCACTCGAACCAGCACTCAAACACGGAACTGACAAATAACGCTTGGGGTTTAGAAGCAGCCCTTGCATTAAGGAAAACGTTTGCT
Organism: Aegithalos caudatus; assembly: GCA_013389925.1. NCBI lineage: Eukaryota > Metazoa > Chordata > Aves > Passeriformes > Aegithalidae > Aegithalos > Aegithalos caudatus. The sequence goes on along the minus strand of WEIU01012596.1, from coordinate 278,297 downwards.
GCATTAAATCCTTACCAGGCACGGGGAGGCTTTTGTGCACTGCAGTTACACTCCATTAAGTGCTTCACAGGAGGGCTAGGGTGGCACGGCTCAGTGGTTCTGTGGGACACGTGGGCTTGCAGGGCACGTGCAGCCCCTGCCGCGTCGCTCGCTCCACTGGCACCTCTCTGCTCTTCACGGGATGGAGCAAGCACGGGCGAGTGGGGCACAGCCACCACTCCTCACAGCTCCTTCTATGCCCCACAGGCCGGGGTACCAAAGGGCCCCTAGGACAGTCAAGTGCAGTTGTGCAAGGCAGGGAGGCCAGACTCCCTGCGGATGCTCCCGGAGGAAGCTGCCGGCACACATCTGTCACGAACTCTGTTTACAGGCGCGCCAACAGATGCTTGCAGCGAGAGTCGCTGAACTTTGACATCCAACATAAAGATGTAAACACTTCTCCACAGAAGATAAATCCTGAGTACTGAAAGGCGCTCTGGCTGACTTCTGGCCGTCCCCAACCCCACACCATTCGCCAAACCCAACTCCCACACATATCCCTTAAAAATAACAATAAGAAAGACCCGAAGTACCAACCCCCGCCCCCTAGAAATTAGCATACTAATAGCCACAGCACCAAGATTTTTAAAGTATGCTAATCAGTAGAATTATTACAAGTAAGCCAAATATAACTAACTGAAGAATAAAATGAACCTTACAATGTTTAGACAGATGGAATCTGATTTCCTGCTGTAAAGCTGCTGAATTTGGCATTGACCCTAAGCCCCAAAAGCAGAGGATCTGCTGCCCAAAACACACAGGAGCTACCCAACGTCTAGAATCAGTAGTCACTACCCTTCATATGCACCATTAAATTAAAAAGCATGAAAGTCTTCGTAAATAATGTTTGCAAAAAGATGGATTCATTTAACTCTAAAAGCAGCCAAGACCAAAGCCCACTGCATATATTTGTGTATTTTCTTAAGAGGCTGTATATACAAGGGAACTCACAAAGGGCTTCCTTAAAATGCTCCCTTGCAAATGTGCATTTGAAGGGTAATAGATATTGAATTCAGGGAAATGCCCAAAAAACACTGTTTGGAAATATTTTTGGGCCTTTGTGCGGAAGAGCTAGAAACAAGCATGACACTTTTCAATGCTAGCTAAGAAAATCCTTGTCCAGAAGGATTTACTTCTCCAATGCCTGATCCTATGAACTGTGGATGCAGCCAAACACAGCATTTACTGATAAACAGTCCTACTGACTTTAGTAACTTAAGCCAAGTCACTTCAGTGGTGTTATTCATGCCCTGTGAATATGAACGGAAGACTCTTGTTTAAAAGGGCTCCTCACAACAGCAAAGGCTAGCACAAGAGAGTCCCAAGTAAGGGTGAGAAAGGACACAAGATGAAGAAAAGAGGCCTTATGAGAAATGCTTAGCCATTACCTGCAGGTTTGGGGGTTTCTTTTTAATTTTAACCCAAAAGCAAGGAAAACATGAGCTCTCCTGGTATAACCACACAGTAACTTAATCCTATTGCTAACTCAAAAGCCAAACAAAAGGACACCCCCTCCCCTCCCCAAACTAACCAAAACAGAAAGAACAAACCCCAAACCTCAAACAAAGCCCAGATCTACAACTTCTAAATGAGGTCACGATGAGAAACTCACAGCCTTCAATCCAGAAAGGAAAAAAAAAAAAAAAAAAAGAAAAAATGTGAAAACCTCCACGGAAAACATACTTGAGCTGTGTTTAACAAGGAACATCTGTAGCCTTCCAATTCCTGAGATGCAGAAATGCCACAGAAGAGCCACAATAAGTTAAACACACAGGAAAATATACTTTTGTTGCTGCCCAAACCATTTACAGGTGCCTCTGATTTGAAACTAAGGATACCAAGCTCTACTGTTTGCTGACATAACACCATGCTGTGAAGAACTTCTTTGTGAGAAAATTCCCTGGAAGTTGGTGTAACTGACAAAGTCTTTACTGGTGAAATATGACATCTGTTTTGAAAGAGCCTACATTTTTTTGGATATTATTACTCAGCTGTTTCTATTTATAAATTTTATGTATAAGTTTCTCTCAGTCAGCTAAATAGGTATGCAATTAGGTATCCTGAAATTTTAGTGTCAGTCCGAGGACAGTTTGCAGCAATTGATTCTGCTTTTACTTCTTGGTTTGTTCAGATAACATTTCTCCTACACACACATACATTAGTTATGACTTACATATATACAATTCTTCCCCTGTAAGGGAATGGATGTTATTAAAAATGCATGCCCTTAGGTGCTGTTCTGGAAGTCCTCAATTCTCAAACGCTTAAACATAGTGCTACTTACACCAACAGCCATGATTGCATTAAAAGGAAAAAAAAAAAGAGTCCTTAGAGGCTGACTATATATTTATTTGCATTACTTTTATATATACTTGGATATACAAACGGAAGATAAAGTAGAGAATCCTATTTAGGAGACTAGAAATCAATGCCACACAACACAGCTCTTCTGAAAGTTTTCACTCGCCCCAAGCTTTTTGTACTTGCTATCTGTGCTTTCACTGCAGACAGTTTCATGTGTGCCTGTACAAGTCAGGAGCACAATGCAGTCCTCTTTGAACTGAAATAAAGTTCACAGTATTGAGAAAAAAAAAAAAAGAAAGATGAGAGAAACTGGAAAGCGGTTTTTTCTCAATGGAACCACTGATTAACAAACATACAAAAGTAAGTAATTTCAAACAAAGCACAGAATGGCAGCAGAGTTTTTACGATTTTATTTAAACATTCATTTGAGTACTTTATAAGCTCACACAACTTCATTAAAAATACAAAAAGACAATGAGGAAATGTCTGCTTTACTGTAAATAAAACCTTTAAGGAAGAAATCATTTTAACCCTAAAAACAGATGTAGCAAAAATATTCTCAAACATAAAAAAAAGCAGTAACTGTAATGTCATATACGAATATGTATCCAAACACACAAAGAAAGATTAGGACCTACTTTTTTAATTCTAAATGTTCAAAGACTTCATTGACATGCTTAATATATTCATACTAAGTATGAATATACTGTATTAATACAGTATTGGCAGAGCCATGGTGTTTCCAAAACATCCAGGACAGAGCCCTTCACCAGCTCTCTGCACACTAGTGGAACAAAAAACCAAACAACACAACCAACCCATCCACCAGCTAGCAAGTGACTACAGCATCTTCCCTTCTGGAAAGCACAAGGTTTGTGCTTATAAAGAGAAACATATTTACAATATGAATTGTCTGCACATCGTAGCTTTTCCAGTCACTGCAGAGTCTCTGTTTTGAAGGGCAGCCTGCAGGAAGCTTTGGAGAGCTACTCCAGAGCCAGCTGCAGCCAGCATCATGAGCACGTGCTAAGAGGGAGGTCACACCTTTCATCTCCCACTCCTTTATCTCGGGCCAGGGTGCTGAAACACAGGCCTGACATACTCTTCCCCTCCTTGTATTTAATGAGGCTTTCATCTACCCCCATACAGTGCCACATTTTTCTCCTTTTATAAAGAGCTAAGAATTTTTCATGGCCATTTGCTCAGGGAAATCCAAACATACAATGTGATATTCCCCATTTTAGTACAGCATATCTCATGTAGCAGATATTACTCACAGTCCATCAAATCAGCTAGTTTTACAACCAGCTCACAGAGAGGATGAGAACCACAGACAACAGTATTACAGTTGTCTTTAATGGTAATTAGCAAATGAACAGTTTAACTGTAACATTCAGGCAATAAATACAAGAAAACTCGAGAAGGAATTATATCACCACGTGCTAATCAAGAAACTGTTATGCAGCCTGTTAAAGTACTTATATAATTTTACCTTCACACTGGGTAGGATTCCCTACAACCACTCTTCAGCATACAACTGTATGCTGCTACAGGTTTTTGTGGCAAATTAAATCCTGCCACTTGCAGAAGAACAGAAAGAAGAAACTAAGAAGAAATGTATTGTGCTATGAAATTTTAATAATTCTGCAAATTGACATTGGCAAAGACTTGAAGTCCAGACTTTAAAAAGTAAAATCTGTAAAAGTAAACCAACCCCAGTCCCACTACCCTGCCAATCATGTCTTCAGAAGACATGCAAAATGCTCAGTGGAAAGGTGAAAAGGGCGAAGTCTAGTAGAAGCTACTGAATCAGAGAAGATGAATAACAATGCTGTGCTTTGATAAGGTCCCAAAGCTTTCATCAGTTTGTCATTAGACTTGAACATGAGCTCCAGATGTCAAAATGATGTGGGTATCAATACACCAACCATGCTTCAAATAGCTTCATCACCCTGTATTTTTGCAACCTCACTCCTTGCTTCCCCTTTCTGGTTCTTTAAAGAGATATTGAGCATTGCAGGGATGTTTAGGATAACATTTCTTGAAGGATATTAGTGTAACAACACACAGAGCAGCCTTTCCCCACTGCAGCTCAAATGTAATGGTGATGCTTTCATGTGATGGAGCCTTCTTATTTTAGCTTGAAAACCCCAACAGAGAAGACAGTTTCATCCTTTCCATCCTTGAACTGGACTTCAAATTTCAGTAAGAAAAGTCAAAATATGCAACTTCCCAAATCTGAGAACCTTAAAGGTTTTACATGCAACCCACAGAGGACACACCAGCACACAGGTGGCTTTCTGGTTTCTCTGAGAGGAGGCTTTGTACCCAGTAGTTGTCCTTCTCAGTCTATTTTTGTGGATGTCTTCCCCCATAATGTGTGTGTCTGGGTCACCAATAACTTGGTGCAAGAGAAAAGAATGACAGAATCATAGGATGCATTGGATTGGAAGAGACCTGTAAAGGTCATCTAGTCCAATACCCCTGATGCAAGAGGGAATACCTTCCACTAGACCAAGTTGCTCAAAACCCCATTCAACCTGACCTTGAAGACTTTCAGGTATCCACAGCTTCTCTGGGCAGTATGTTCCAGTGCCTCACAACCCTCAAAATAAATCATTTTTTCACTAATCTAGTCTAAATCTCCCCTTTTATAGTTTGAAACAACTACCCCTTGTCCTACTGCAAAAGGCCCTGCTAAAAAGTTTGTCCCCAGATTTCTTGCAGGCCCCCTTTTGGTGCTGGAGGTGCTATAAGGTCCCCCTGAAGCCTTCTCTTCTCTGTGCTGAACAACCTCAAGTTTCTCAGCCTGACCTTATAAGAGAGGCATTCCATCCATGTGATCATTTCCAAGGCCTTCCTCCATGACTCCAACAGGTTGATGACCTTTCTGTGCTTCGGGTCTCAGAGCTGGATACAGCACTCCGGGTGAGGTCTCACTAACAATGGAGTAGAGGGACAGAATTCCCTCCCCATACCTACTGGCAATGCTTCTTTTAACACAACCCAAGATACATTTGGTTTCCTGGGTTGTCCACACAATACCAGCTGATGTCCAGCTTTTCATCCACCAGTACCCTGAAATCCCTCTTGGCAGGGCTCTTCTCAATCAATCTGTATGGATACCAGGGATATGGATACCCCAACCCAAATGCATGGACCAAATGTACTTGACCTCATAGAACTTCATGAAGTATATGCATGTGCCCACTTCTCAAGCTTGTCCAGGTTCCTCTGGATGGCATTCCATCCCTCAGGCTTGTCAGCTGCAGCACTCAGCTTGGTGTCATCTACATCGTTGAGGCTGTGCTCTGTCCCACTGTCAATACCATTGATGAAGGCATTAAATTGTTCTTGTCCCAGTCCAAAACCCCAAGGGACATCCTTGTCACCAATTCAGCTCTTGACCACCACTGTCTGGATGCAACTATCCAACCACTTCCTCATCCACCAAAGAGTTCATCCATCCAATCCATATCTCTCCAATTTAGATGGAAGGATGTTGTGGGGTTCCATGTCAAAGGTCTTAGAGAAGTCCAGACAGATGACATGCACAGTTCTTCCCTTCTTCACTGATGTGGTCACTCCATCATTTTCATCCCACAGTGCCAGCAGAGCAGCAATTTAATCATGAGTACATTACATCTTGCCCATCAAAAGCCACTCTGCAATTCAGTCTGGTTCCTTTCCTGCCTGGAGGAAGGCATGGAAAGAAAGACAGGGTTCCCTGTCTCTGAAAGACATGCTTTTTTTTTTTTTTTGGCCATGTGCCAGCCCAACTTTCTGTTACTGTAAGAGAATATAATCTTGGAGAGGCCACCTTCCTCCAGTAAACTACATAATCACCAACCTATGTGGAACAAGGCTCTCACACCCAGCAGCATTACTTCAGCTTTGTCAGACACAATCACAGTAACTGACTGGAGAGGCAGTAGAAAGAACTATTAAAACCAAGTTGCACATTCAGGTCATACAAAATGAATATTTTATTCACAAACCTTTTAGTTTCCCATGGTGCCCTCCACACAAAGTGAAAAAACATAGCTGGTATCACCACCATAATTTTGGAGGTTTTGGTAACAGAATGGCCTATGCAGTACCAGGCACCTTTGTCAGCAAGACTTCAATCTTATTGTGATTATGGAGATGTGGTGGGATAGCTCCCACAGTGGAATGTTGCCGTGAAGAGCTACAGATCAGGAAGGCACGAGGGTGGAGTTGCCCTCTCTGTGAGGCAACACTTGGAATATACTGAGCTCTGTCTCAGAGTGGATGACAAGCGAGTCGAGAGCTTATGGGTGAGGATAAAAGGGTGGACAACTACGGCTGACATTCTGTGGGTGTTTGCTCCAGCTTGCCTGACTGGGAGGAGGAGGTGGGTGAGCACTTCCATAGGCAATTACAGCAGCCTCAAAGTCACATGGGAGGGGCTTTAACTACCCTGACATCTGCTGGAAAGCTACACAGCAAAAGCACAAACAGGCCAGGAGGTTCCTGAAAAACACAGATGAAAACTCCCTGTCACAGATGGCGGAGGATCCCAGAAGGAATGTTGTGCTGCCTGACCTCACAGTAACCAACAAGGAAGGCCTTATTGGACATGAAGGTTGGGCGCAGCCTTGGCTAGAGTGGCCATGATATTGTGTGGCTCAGTATTGAACAAAGAGGTAGTAGGGCAGTGAGCAAGGTTATGACCATGGACTTCAGATCAGCCAACTTTGGCCTCTTTACGGATAACCTTGGAAGAATTCCATGGGAGCAGGCCTTTTAAGGGAAGAGGGGTCCAGGGGATTTTGTCAATAATCAAGGCTCACTTCCTTCAGGCTCAAGAACAACGCAACCCAATGAGAAACAAGTCAGGTCAAGGGCACCAGAAACCTCCATAAATTAATAAAGAATTGTCATTGCTCAAGTATAAGCAAAAATTCACAGGAGATGCAAGTAAGATCAGGCCCTATGGAGAAATTTAGAAAGGTGATCAGGATAAGCAGAAATGAGACTAGAAAGGCCAAGGCCATCTAGAATTAAATATGGCCAAGCATGTAAAAGATAATAAATAGGGCTTCTTCAAAAACATCTATAACAAGAATAAACCAAAGGATATTGTGGACCCATTAATAAACAGAGGACACAGAGAAGCCAGAATTGCTGAATGCCTTCTTTGCATCAATCTTCACTGACAAGATCAGCTGTGAAATTACCTCATTAATCTGTATAAATATCTGAAGAGAGGATGTCAAGAGGATGGGGCCAGGCTTTGCTTGGTGGTGCCAAATAACAGGAAAAGAGGTAACCAGCAGAAATTGATGCACAGGAAGTTCCCCCTAAACACAAGTGAAAACTTCTTTACTGAAGGTAAAAGGTGACCAAGCACTTGAATAGGTTGCCCAGAGAGGTTGTTGAGTCTCCCTCGCTGGAAATATTCAAGAACCATCTGGACACAATCCTGTGCCACATGCTTTTGGATGACTCTGCTTGAGCAAGGAGGTTGGACCAGATGACCGCTGTGGTCCCTTCCCACCTGACCCAGTTGGTGGTTCTGTGAAAGCTTATTTTTTACAGAGTTGTGAATAAGACAAAGCATAGAGAAGCAATGCCCATACCTGACCATAGTCTGTCCTGAACACGACAACTCCTTCTGCACAGGAATGAACAGTGCTGGGATAATGCTGATTATTTTCTCGCAGCCAGACCCGAGAACCCTGCAATAAAAAATACAGTTACACATGACATAAGAGAAAAACTGAAAAAATATTTCTACTCACTATTTTTCTCTGGAAATACTTATCCAGGAATAGGAGAGAAAGAGAAAGCAAAACTCAAATAAGCAAGTGAAAGAAAACAATCTCTTAGCAAGTATTTGTTGGTTTCTGCTTGATTAGTAAACACAGGAGAACTACACTGAAGTGCCTTTTTTTTTTTTTTTTCCAGAAGTTCCTAAATGCCAGCAAGAGCAGCTGGAGCCAACCCTCTGATTCTCTGAGTCATGTGCCTCATGCTAGCACATGTAAAATTACAGAACAGTGTTTGAATTTACACACAGTTTAGAAGATACACACCAAAGCCAGCTGGCTCCCTACCTGTTTATTTTCAGCCTGAGTCAGACACTCCCAGCACTTCTATCTTTCACCTTTTTTCTAAACTACTTCCCTTTATATGGTTCTCCTCTCTTGGCTGCAAACAATGCAAAGGATTAAAAAAAAAAGACTAGTAGCAAGCAAGGTTACAAAGAACTGATATTTGCTATGGAGGCATTGGAGACACTATCAGTGAGACACCTAAGTCAGTCTAGTAGAGCAGGTAGAGCTTAATGCTGCATCTTACCACCTGGCTGGTAGATGCAGCATTAAGAAAACAGAAATATCTACAACTGAGAACAAGGGAGGAGTGTCACGATATGACGCAGAAATGAAGGCACAGAACTCAGCGAGCTTGAAGGCAGGAAAAAGAGATCAAGTTTATTTGCCACTTAGGTTTTATAGTTTTCCAGGGATTACCCCTGAATTGTATGGAGAAGTTACCACCTCTCCATCCACACTGGTGGAGACAAAAGTCCATCAAATGTGTCTCCTTGAGAAAAGAATGTAAACATAGATTGTTTTTCTACAGAGTCCTTGAAAGGACTCCACTTCAACCTATAAACATACAAAAAGGACCTCAGAAAATTAGAAGATTTTAGAAACGCGCAGAAGGCTTTAGAAAATGTGGGTGACAGAGGAGGACCACAGCTGATGCTGCAGCTGCGGCAAAAGCTATCCCATAAGGAACAGCCACTCGAGTTGCTCCTGCGTAGAAGACTTCGGCTGGCATGAGAAGACTGAGCAGCAATGACCCATGGCCTGACTTCCAACTCAAACTATACTCCCATTCTCTCCAAACATCTGGCTCCATATCAGGGCAACAGTATTTTAGAGGCTTTCAGATGACAGAGATTTGTTCACCAGAACAGTCAAATAACTTCCTAAGGAAAAAGTAAAGGAGTGGTAGGAAAATGCTGGGATACACCCTGACAATCATAAGGTTTGGGGAAACCAGACATAAAGTCTTTTTAAGGTGGAGGGGGTGCAGTCCTGATAAATAATCAAAACAAAAATAGATTTTCATTCTGTTGCCTATTTAAGGTAAACGGCCTGTGAGCTTACCAGGGACTTCAGCCACATTACAAGTTACATATACTTTTAGACAATGTTGAATAAATGTTTATTTTCTTTCTATGATGGGACGGACAATAGCAGCACTGAGACAAAACAGTACTCATGGAGAATTTAAAAATTCTTCCTGTTTGGTTTCCCTAAATGGGAAGTGCTCACCTGGACGCAGAGGACAAGGCAAGAGCATCCCTCTTTACGTTTTGCCACTGCATCTTTTCACAAACTGCTTTCCATTTTCAGTGCTGCACATGCCTGTGGAGCATTTGCCCTTTTACCCCCAAAACCTCAAGTCAGATGGTTTCTAGGTACACAGTAATCCTGAAGCAATTCAAATGCAAGGCTTATCAAGGCTTAGGGCAGACAGAAGTGAAAAGGAGAGCACCAGTACCTGACGTGGGCAGGGAGGAAAGAAAACTGGGAAACAGTGGGGAGATGGCTCCCCAGAGGTGGTAAAAGCAATAGATAGGACTTGAACATTAAATTCAAAATCCAGTAACAGCAGCTGGAACACTTCTACCCAGTCTCCTAAGTCTACATCAGACTCTGGTCACCAGAAAACTCAAGGCACTGCTCTGTTTTTATTCCCTTGAATACCACAAACATCCCCATGCTGACTGGTCAAGGGCATCTCTCAACCTGCACTTCCCAGAGGAAGGAAGGGAGGCAGATGTGAGGGCATTGCTCTTGGACTTCCTCTGCTACCTCTGCACCAGAGGCAGCAAATAGAATGTCCCATGTCCCTCAGGTACAGACACAGGAGCGATGACAACTTTGAAGGCTAGACATTTGGCACTAAGGAATGTCTACCACAACTGCCACATAGAGTCAAAGGTTTTTTTCATTAATACAGGTGCTACCATCAACTCACTGTCCACAAGAGTGCTTGAGCGTGAAAACTTGAGGCTTGCAGCTGCTTGTCAATCCCTGTTGGGCTGAATGACGCAGAGCCCACTTACTTCACTGTAGAATGGGTCTAAAGCCCATAAGCATGAGTGCACAGCAAGAGAAGTGATGCGAAGATGCACCCATGCTGCATCATGACATACAATGAAAGCAAGGTAAGCTGAGCTTTGCCTGGGATTCCTGCAGGTCCTTAGCCACCTCACTTCATTCGTGCATCACAGAAGGCTGAAATTGACAGGGACCTCTGGAGAGCCACTAGCCCAAGGGCTCAAGCAGGCTCACACAGAGCTGGCTGTGAAAGCACCCAGTCACTCCCATAGTAGAAAGTGTTTCCTGATGTTCAGAGTGAGCCTCCTGTGTTTCAGCCTGTGCCCACTGCCTCTCAGCCTGTCACTGAGCATCACCAAGAACAGTCCAGCTCCCTCCTCTTTTATCTTCCCTCCAGGTATTTACACACTCTGGTGAACCTTATCCAGGCCTAAAAATTCTAGCTCTTTCAGCTTGTAGTCCGAGAGAGACCCTTCATGATCTTTCTGGTCCTTTGTTAGGCCCTATCCAGTATATCCATGTCCCTCCTCCACTGGGGAGCACACTATTGGACATAGCCCTCCAGCTCACACCTCCCCAGGGCTGAGCAGAGGGGTAGGATCACCTCCATCAACTTGCAGGCAACACTTTACCAACATGTTCAACAGTAATGTCTATAGAAACCTCACAAGATGAGATACTCCTGACTTAACACAGGACAGAAGAAAGAATCCTCAGCTCGTTAAACCATCACACTCAAACAGACAACCACTATTCCACATTTGAATATTTTGCTGTTATTAGTGGGATTATTATGGCATAAAATGAAAGCACTACAAGGTTGTGCAGCTCTCAGAATTTTTTTATTTCACTGTTGTTTTCTGCCTCAACTTAATAACCTCACAGGAGCAAGGCAGAGCCAAGCTTCCCCCCACAGCAAACAGTCATAGTTTGGTTCACAAATTGCAAGCGATTTAATGATGGTGGCTACTGTCAGCATCAGGCTGTGGAGACCTGGCAGCTTGAGGGGCAGATGCATGTACTACTGTCACCCCAAGTAGCAAAGACAATTTGATCCCAGCCTATAACCCCTACCCCAGAAATACTTTTGCCAGCCTTCTGCTGGGCACTAAAGTTCTGTCCTGATCAGTCTCCACCATCTCCTTCTACATGAAATCAATCCACTTAAATGCACACAAAAAGAGAAAAAACCCTATCTGCCAAAATGCAGTCATGTTTTTCAAGTGTTTCAAGACAACCAAGCCCCTGTTATTCCACTGGTTTATTATTTGTCATCATCTCAGAAGCTCAAGTAACGTGAAGTTTATGCTTTCAAGAGCAATGAAAAGCTTGTAAACATTAAGCCACGACAAAATTTGCCAAAACCTCAGCATTTAAAATAGCCTCTCAGAAGGAGGAGAATGTTTTCCATCTTGAAATTAAATAATTAATGCTGCAAAGTTTTTTTCTGGCTATGAAGAGGAAAAGAAGGGGCCTGCACAGAAGCCTTCACTTGGTTAGGCTAGTGCTATAATAAATTTTTGAAAGCAAGGAAAAGGGTTGATTTAAACAAATGTACATTGTTAGAGGTCAATAGCTGCTATTCAAAGGAGGTTGCAACAATGCAGTTCATGAAGCCAGAGGCATCTGGAATGCAAATACAACATGTTCCCTGGTAAGGTAGCTTGACAATGGAGTGTCTGTCCATGGGCTTTCCCCTCTGGGTAGGGAAAATAGAAAGGCCCTGGCAAGAGATACCTCACCAACTGTGCAAGCTACAGACATTGATCCAGCTGCTATCCCTGTGCAGTGCATTAGCCATGCACCAGTGAAAAAATCTTCACCAGTGCTTAATTTATGGACAAGACTTGGCATACAGGACCCACCTGAGGAAGGAATCCTCTCAATGCATATCGTGGCTACACTGACCTCAACCTCTTTCACAGGGAGAAGCCTGGTGTCTTGGGTTATTCCAGAGCTTCCTGACAAGCCAGCCTTCTGTGGCAAGAGGGCAAAGAAAGCCATGGAGGATTAGCTACAGCCCAGTGTTTTTTATTTCCATGAAGTAAGGTTGTAAAAATACTTGGAATAGTGTTTGTAGAAGAACAGCCGTATGCCATCATTTCCATAGCAAATAAATTTCTCCTGACTGCAAGATTGAAAGGAAATAGTTTTTCAAATCTCACAGCTGCAAGACCACCTGGAGAAGTCCTGGGTCCTTCTACCTCACAGATTTGGATGCTGAAAATGCAAACACCACTTCCTGTCTTCCTCAATATTCTGTTCATGGAGATGACAAAAAATCCATTAGTTTTTTACTTTCTGTTGGATACATATGCTGAAAATCACAAAATTAATGAAGATCTTTATTTCAATTAAGTAAAATGGTAGAGCGTTCATTGCAAAACTAATTAATAATTTAGATTTTATATGCATCCATGCTGTAGGCTGAATACAATAACTGTACATTAATTACATTTTATATACATATATATCATATATGTGTCTACGTATGAAAAAGCAGATGCTGTATAATGACTTTGTTCTCATCTCAGTGCAAATGCTAGTCATTCACACCTTATAATGTGAAATCCAGTCCACACATCAATGCAGTTAATTCAAAACAGTTAAAACTGCTTTAAATTAAGAGCAATGAATGTAGGTTATGCTCCATCTGCATTCAAAAACACATCACTATTGAGGCTTGGCAGAGTGAAAGGAACAACAGTCGATATGTATTTAGAGAAGGTTTTGTTTATGCACCTCAGTAGCTTGGCTCCAAATACAAAGTTGGAGAGACAGGAAAAGATGTTATTAACTAGGTCAAGCGGGACATAGCTTTTTAATACAAAAGGTAACCAAAACCATATTTATCTTCATTCCTTCTCTTTCCTAAGTCACAAACTGACAACGATTAAGGAGGGGCCACAAAAAGAAAAAAGTCATCAAGAAAAAGAACACAACTTTGCTAATTTCATATTAATAGTCAGTTATTGTTCTGAAAACTCACCCTTCCCTCTTGGCTTTGGCTACTGAAAATAGTTAAATTTAGGTACCCAAAACCATATTAAGTGCCTGGCCAGACTATTCAGTGGAAAGTTCACTGGAAGCTGCATATCCCTCACTGACTTTACATATATGAACCATTCAGCCTCTTGAGCAGAAAACCAGACCTGTTCTTCCATATTTAAGTCCAGAGAAACAGGCAGTAATGGCCATTTGTCTGATGTATTGCTCTTTAATTCAGAATGTTGGTCTAGGATGTCCTCCATTGCACTGCCTGGCTTCCCTGGTGCTGCTTTCCATCAATAAAAGGCTTCCAGAAGAGCTGGTCATCACAGAATAGTGGCTGAATGTGGGAACTAGTATAAAGGTCTGTGGTTACTACTGTCATGCAATGTACAAAAGGGAAATAAATGAACACTCCAGAAACTGCTCCAAGACAGTGCCACCAAAAGGCTCCATTCTTCAACAGACAGGTTATCCCTCTCTGCCAGCAGTCAGGAATCAGAAGTGTTTATTCAGGGATGATAGGGTGGAAAGGGATGGACAGAGTTACAGAGAAGGACTAGTTGAACCCTGTACATAGTGAGAGAAAGCACAACTTTTAAAGTTTATTTGAAAATGTGATCTAAATTTCAGTTCCTTAAACTCAATTTCATGAATCGATTATCTACATAAATCAAGGCATATACTTAATCAAGCTTAATGGGGTAAAATTACTTTTCAAACCCTTAACGTAGTATTCACAATTTCCTCAGAAAGCACTCAGGTAAAATTCTAACACCTTCCTCTCAACAAATTTAGTTCTGTATCTTAAACAATACTATTTTCTTTCCTGTTTTAAAGCAGAACAAAGCCATGAAGATGTTTCCATGGGCTATAAGGCCAGTTCAAGGGAGGTTAGTTTCCTGCAGAGCAAAATGTCCTTGAAAATGAGATGTTTCTGTCGTCTGTCAATCTCCCACATCAGATCAAAGCACCAGAGGTCTGCACAACATCTGCTGATTAACCTTGAACAGGCTCCATCTCCTCCTGTTTCAGTAACTGGAGATAGCACAGAGCTAGTGATGGTATACTACTTTAAAAACAAAAAATTGGATTAAAACATATATTATTACTGACTTGAAAGGGAACCAGAATAATTTTGTACCTTTCTCAGCCCTTTGAAGGCACCAGAACTTCTCATAAGACCACTGTTTCATATAAGATAGTATTTTCTACATAAATAAAAAAAAAAAAACAAAACCAAAAAACGAAAAACAACAAATAACAGCACAATTTTTTTTTAATCTTCCAATTATGCCCAACACAAACAGCACACAAACAATGCCTCCACCACTCTCACCCCTCTATCTTAGTTTGGAAGGAAGCGGCAGGATTTTCATCTGTTAAAACTCAGGAAGAGAAAACGTGGTTGAGGAGAAGGAAGAGGAGACTGCAGGAAGGAAGACAGCTACTGGTGACACCAGTGAGATGTAGGGAGCACGTGGGCAGAAGAGCTTGGTGGCACGGTACATCTTTCCCTCAGGGTCTACATTGGGGTAGGGGGTAGCAATGGCCAGGCAAATGAGAGACATCCTGGTGTATTCATGGTCATCTTTAAAGTAGCATGTAATTCTCTCCCCTTATTTGAGTTCTTGAAGAGGAATATATAATATACCCAAAACCCCCGTACAAAATTTACCATGAGAAACAAACAAGCCTTAATGCTGCATCCACAGAATTCAATAGGAGGTGCAGTCCTGTCTTTGATGACAGCACGGTGTTGTCAAGCACTCATATTTTTTTCAGAAACTCATTTTTTAATTAATTGCAGTCATGATCAGAAATGTGAAAACACATGAACAAAACAACAGCAACAAAAAAAACCCCTAACAACAAAGCAAACACAGAAATTCCAACAGGTAATTATTTTAAGGAATGCAGAACCAAGGAAGGACCGTGCACAAGAAAGCAGCAGGGAAAGAGAGACTCCACTAAGTATCGTTCACCAAAGCCTACAGCAATGCAGCCAGCAGGAGTAGCTGTGCCAGCACGACTGCCCAAACAAGATAATTTCAATCACCACTAGCTTCTGCCTACATACTCTTTGCCACATCATCTAGTCAGCTCTTACACTGCTGTGCAGCTCTAGTGACTCAGGGAAAAGGAGAACAGCCTGCCAAAATGCCTGTAGCTCATCCACCATGCCTGGTTGGGCCTGGCAGTCCCCAGTCCAAAACCTGCCAGCTTGGCAATGTTTTGCTTATGCTACATGACACGCTTATAAACTCACATCTAGGGGGAGAAGGATTTTAAATCCACACGTGTGATAAATCATGCTAGCACTCCCTTCTCATTCTGTGCTTAAGCTGCCCTTTTGGGACCGGGCTTTCAAAGATCAATGAGGCAAAGCAATGGTAGAAATTTCACTACCCTCTTTGCTGGGGCTCAGCCACACGGTTTTGCTGTTCTTCAAAAGCTTTGCTCTTAAAAATTTAAAAGTCAGCTGCCACAGGTGGCTAATGGTCTCAAAACCACTTTTCACAAGTTTTGCGAAACACCCAAGCAATTTTTTCACCTTCCTCTTGCCTCTCCTGTCTGGACAAAGCAAAGACCAGGCAAGCCAACCCACGAGCACCAGCCACAGGGCACGGGAAAGACCAAGGTTTCATTTGAGACTGAACTTGAGAGATGTTTCTCATTGTCGGTCTGTACAACCCAAGGAGAGTCTTGTTTCCAAAATGTGAACTTCTGCTTGCTAAAGTACATGTTAAGTCTCATTTCAACACATTGTGTTAAGGAGGAACATCTTAATTGAGTATTTCAAAGCTGATTAAGTGGAAAAAGAAAAAAAAAATCGCTTTGGCACATTTGTTCTAAAGAGAAGCATTTACTGTTTACTTTCTTTTATTAGACTTTACATTCAACTTTTCATTAGGCTCATTAGTCACTCACTGTTCAGTTCTTAACATTGTTCTCTATGTACCTGGATATGGAAATTTTTGAAGATAATCCAGTATGAAACAACTATATAGTAGTACTAGTTTTTCTACAGATGCTAGTTGTGCTACACAAGTGTGGGTATGCCTTGTCTAGAGGGGCACTACAACGATTCAGATTTGAATTTGCAAAGCAGATGAAATTTCTGATCAATATACATTTTCTACCTTTGGATAGTCTTTGCCAGCTATCTGATTTTATGCTGGTAGTATTAGTTAAAGCATTCTTGCATCAAGAAACATCACTGATACAATGCCAGTGTTGCACCAAAAAGCAAGCAGGAGGAATTGCATTTAGCAAGGTATGCATTATTCCTGGCTTCTAGGAAGTTCAGCATCGCCTTTTTCTTTTTCCCTTCTCATGCCAAAGAAGCAGGCAATTCCAGGAAAGCATACCTTTACTCAAGTGGGATTCTGGTGTGAAAAAATTAATCCATATTAAACAGCAGACTGTGCAAGGTAACAAGAATACTTAAAAATGATTCCCAAGTGCAATAGTACAGCTTTCACTTTTCAATTTACTGGCATCAAAGCACAAAAGGTTCCACTTTAGTTTTATGTTCCATATTGTCCGTTTCCATGTTCCTTTTACAGGTCTGAAAACATTAGAGGGATTTTTTTTTTGTATTTTGTTTATGTCTCCCTGTAACTCAAAAATACCAGTTTACATATGAACAATTTTCATGAGTTGAAGTAGGGATGGGCAAGCAAGGAAAGTATGTCCAGACTCAATTGTTGCAAAAAACAGCTATAAGATCAGTGCCCCAAGACAAAAAAAACCTGACCCACCCAGCCCACATTCTTTGTAAATAGTTTGGGGTATTTCCCTCCCTTTCCTCTTCCACGCTCCATACTTGCTTGAAATTAAAACTCAGGATTTTGTAGAGACACAGGGCACACTTTGGTGCCATAAGACTTTATAAGACTTTATTCCAAGGCTAAGAAAGTGTGAAAAGGAGTGAGAAAACAGAATAATGGACCACAGTTCTTTCATTCTTTTATTAACAGAAACACTGATTATTGTAAAAAGGAGAATTTTAAATGTCAGGTCATAAGTTCTTTTGCTAAGTTGTATTGATCCCCTCACGCTGAATTTACAATTGATGATTCAGTATGCTTCATTTCACTTGGCAGCTTTGCTTTCACAATATGATCACTGCATCTCTCTCTCTTGCCACAAGGACACAGTTTTAGAAGTATGTATTTACACAGAATTATTTCTTTACTTGGCTAGTTCACACTTCAATTTGGGTGGCTTTTTGGTTTTTTTTGGGGGGGTGGTTTTTTTGTTTGATTTTTGTTTGTTTTGTTTTTTTGTTTTCTTTCTTTTTTTAAATCAAATTTTGGCAAGCTATATGGGGTTTTCCCTAGAAACACCAGAACTCTTTATTATCTTTGCCCACCTATGACATCCTTCAGATACCCATAGGACCCTGCATATAGGTAAACATCTATAGAATAGGGAGAAACAGATGAAAAAGTTTGTAAATTAGGATATGCTGTTGTACCTGTAGGGTCGCCTTTTCAACAAACATTTCAGCCTTGCTTTTCTGAAGCCCATCTGACTGGTCTGAACCCCCATTGAGGAACAAATCCCAGCTACATTTTGGCCACAAGAGGGTGAGAGGTCTGGGCTGCTCAGACCTTAGCAGTTGGAGCTCAGATCCCCCATTCCCACGGGGCACAGTGGCTCACTGAGCACCTTCCACCAGCAGCCCTTGCTCCACCTTGTTTACAGGCTCTGTTAAAACTCAGGGGCAATACCCTGGATTTGGGACAAGCACCTCTTCACAACACCAGCTCCAACAGATGAGACACTTGGGCAGCTCAGCAGCCTGCCCTACACACATGTGGTCCCTCAGGTGGGCACAAGGCAGGGCACCTCAGCTCAAAGGCAGGAAAGGGAGACCAGGGAAGCCTGCTGAAGATTAAACACATCATGTTTACACCTAGCCAGAAAAACGTGGATTTCTGGCCTGCAGCAAGTGGGTAGCAGCAGCAGTGAGGCACATTTGGGAAACTTGGGCAGACATTATCAGGCTTGCAGCATCATACAGAACGGGTCCAACATGGATTATGCAACAACTTGAGGTGGTGGGGAACCAGTACTACATTCCTAGGACCTAATCATCCTTAAAAATTCAATAAATAAAGATACTAAAAATCCAGGTGGTAAGGAGGAGGGGAATCATACTCATCTATGTCTGAAGCCCACCTGTTCTGCCTGGCTTTTAGAAGCAGGTTTGGGAAATGGGATGACACCTTTGCCAGAGTATGGATGTCCCAGCAAACAGCAGTGTCCTTCCATGCTCTCCCTCCTTGCTTTTTGCAATTTGGATGAATGCTGAAAGAGTCAACACTGCCACTAAAGTCCTAAGCTGGAAGGCTGATGTTAGCAACTTCCCACACTAATTTGTACACTGCAAACCACAATAATCACTGAGCAACTCCAAATTGCCTGTCTGGAGATCACCTGATGAAAACACAACCAATTAAGCAAAACATAATGGCACACTTTATCATTAGAGGGCATAGCACTGGCTTATTCCCATGCACCCGAGGCAGAAAGGCTGGCAAGCAGAACGGATGCTTATGGGGAGCCTGGGGGATGCAAAGGTACATTGCTGTGCTTCTGAGCACTGCCTGAGCTCAGCCTGGCTCCTCATACAGAACATGTGTGACCAGCCTCACTGTGGGAAAGGTTTTGTAACTCAGAAGGATGTGTGCACTTTTTTTAGTGTGTAATACCTGATGCCTTTTGGCCTCTGACTTTCTGAAGCTCACTGCCTTGCATGCAGCAATGAAATGCACATCTTAGAAAACAAAAGCAGATAGGCAACAGTGCTTTAATTAAATCCCAGCAATGTATAAAAGCATTCATAACACACTAACTAATGGGTACTGTACTTCTACGCAGAAAAGGAAAAGATTCTTTGCAGGAGAGTTATGGGCGCTTTAGTCAATAGAACAGAACTAAGTACCTAAGTAAAAGAGTAACCCAGGTAACACTGTTTAAATAGATTTTCTCTATTTTTAGATGAGAGGGAGTTGTGGA
The DNA here is from genome assembly GCA_013389925.1 of Aegithalos caudatus. Lineage (NCBI taxonomy): Eukaryota > Metazoa > Chordata > Aves > Passeriformes > Aegithalidae > Aegithalos > Aegithalos caudatus. The sequence goes on along the minus strand of WEIU01012596.1, from coordinate 258,834 downwards.
AAAAGAGCCGAAGGGTGAGCCTCAGTTAGACACCCCAGCACACCTGTGAAGAGAAGAACAAATCTAAACACAGAAAAAAAAATTATTGCAACTTCCCATTTACTTTAGAATTAATTCATATTCCCAGCATCTGAAAAAAAGGATACTAAGATGACTCTCTGAAATTATTGCACCTGTCTATAATCCTGAAGAGTGTCCTTTCTCCCACTTTCCAATNTTTTTTTGTCCTAGGTACCCTGAACAGTATTTTGGGATGCCTGGCATGAAACACTCCCTGAGACTTTGGTGGACACTTCTCTTGGGCCTGGAGCAGATAGGAGAACTGCTAGCTCTTCCCACTCCCTCCTTATAATTACCTTCTTCTCCTCCTTCCTAGGTCAGGAACTCAGAAAAGACTCCCAATGAATTTTAGGACTCAGCCACAGACAAAGACGTAAAACATGTAAGATTTGATGACTGTTGTTTTTCAATGTTTTTCAATTTTCTCTTGAAATATGAAGGGAATGTTTCATCCTGCAAAGGATAGAAGCCTATAACCTAAATAACTTGTTATTCAATTCAAAATTCATTGTTTGTAAATAGTTTATAAACAGGACCTAACCTACCAACCATAAAACAAACATGAAGGTGTAAGTAAATATGAAGCTGATTATGAGTTACTTCTCAAATCTGTGATCATATGTTTTTAAAGAAAAATAAATTGCAACAGGCAGTTGAAAACACCTAACTTACTTTGCCAACACACAGGACAAGGAAAATTAGGTGGCAGTAGTGGAAGAAAAATTAAATCCCAGCCTGGTCTCCTTCTCAGCTGTTGCACAGTATGAACAGAAGACTGTCAATCAGGGTTAATCTCCCAGAGGCAACATGACACCAAGGCAGGCTGCACAGGTGGCATTTCACACCACTGTAATACAGGCAGAAGGGGCAACTTAGTATAAAGGACAGTTTGGGATCCATATGGAAGAAAGATTTAGCAATGAAATTTATATAGTGGGTAAAGTTAGAAATCCATGAAGTTCAGACAAAAGACACTATTTCCTGCATGCACTTTTGCATTTTATCAACTTTAAACTTCCCTCGGAAACAAGGTGATGGATGCTTTGCAATGCTCCCCACTGCAGAGCCTGGTTACTGCTGATGAATACCAATGGTATGCAGCAGTTGCAAGGTAAAAAGGCAGCCTGAAACACTGCATTCATTATATTCAGCCATTCAAGGTCACAACCCTCTGAAAAGCAATCTCCTGCTTTTTTGCTTACTCCACTTCTCCCTGACCAGATACATTTCCTTGCAGTAATGCTACCCTTATTAGGGTATCTGTTTAGATTCTTATGCACTTGTGCAACTATAAAATGAAACATCTACAGGGCAAGTCAGTGGAGTCATTATAGCAAGTCATTATTGCTTTTACTGGCACTTTTCCTACATATTACATTTTAAAAAATACTCCTTTGAAGTTCATTCACTACTGAACTGTCAGAAGGGAACAGCTTTAATAAGAAACACAGAAACAGAGCATGTATTTTATATGAGCAAACCCTCTCTCCTCCTGTCATAGACACTTGCACATCATACGCTGGACAAACTCTTTAATTGCATATTGTTCCATCTCACATCCATAGACAAACCCCCAAGGCAGCTCACAGTTTCCCTGGATGTGCAGTTACATGCCTTTCCTCATGGCTTGCATCACCTTTCCAAAGAAGCTTAAAACCTGCACTCCACCTTTCAACAGAAAGGTGCGTCACGTTTCCTCATTTGCAGGCACACCTAGAGGCTTGACGCATTCCCATTCTGAATCCTTGTTTCCATGACAAGGACAGACTTCTACTGTGTGATTCTAATATTCAGGGTTTTTTTTTTCTTTCTTCAATGCATGTTTACAAGAGCTGGTAATTGTCAAAAGGAAAAATTATTACCTCAGCCTAGTACTTATGGCAGGAGCAGGAGAAGCAGAAACACCGAGAAGTTGCTTCTGTAATTTTTTTTGCACACATGCATGGTTTACTGTACAGGAGGTTGTTGAAGTTTTAATCCAAAACTAAACCACAAAGTAACTAGAAGAGCTTAACCAAACAGAAGTGATTTAAAGCATTACCCCCTGACAAAATAGGCATTTATCTCAGAGATAACCAGGAGTAAGGAAATACATGTGGGTTCAGACTCTCCTCTAGTTTACTACATCCACTGTGCAAAAGCATTATTAAACCAGGGCTGAACAGCTACATTCCTGTCAGCAGGCAAAGGACCTCCTCAGCCAAATGATTTTGACTATGCACTGTAATCTCCCAGAGATGCACTCTTCATATATCAAGATGGGAACCCTTTGCACCTAAGCCCTTCCCATTAGCTCAGGGGATTAGCTCAAGCAAGCAGTGAAGCTTTGCTGCAAAAGAAAAGCAGAATTTTCCCCCCCCCTCCCCATTTTTCCAGGGTCAGGTCTGAAATAAGATCACACTCTTTACTAACTGATGTGATCTACTTGGGTTGAGATGCCAAACTCAACCAGGAGGGAAATCTTGTTTCCTTCACACAAACACCTGCCAGCTGTGACTGACAGTCACGTTTTCCCAGCCTGGAAGAACCTGCAAGTGCCAGCTGTGGAAAGCTGTTCTTCCCCATATTAGAAAAACTGATGCAAGACCAGAGGAAGGACTGGCAAGAACACAGCAGCTTTGAGACAGAGATATATGAGACAAAGAAAGGCCACAAAGATGCCTGTAGGTATGGAGCAACTCTCCTACAAAGAGTTGGGATTGTTTAGGCTGGAGAAGAGAAGGCTCCAGGGAAACCTTTTTATGGTCTTCCAGTAACTAAAGTGGGACTACAAGAAAGCTGGAGAAAGACTTTTTGAAAAAGCATGTAGTGTAAGCACGAGGAGGAAAGGCTTTAAACTGAGAGAGGATATGCTTACATTAAATATAAGGAACAAACTCTTTCCTGTGAGGTTGCCAAGAGAACCTGTGGACACCCCCTACCTGCAAGCGTTCCAAGTACAGCCTGGATGGGACTTCAAGCAACCTGGGCTAGTGGAGGGTGTCCTTGCCCAGGAGAGGGGAGGGCACGTGTAGAGGAGGGTTGAAACTAAATGGTTTTTAAGGTCCATTCCAACCCAGACAATTCTATGACTCCGATATCCAAAACTGAAACGGAACAGACTTTTAGGCTAGTGAAAGCAATGAAATGACAGCAGAGATGAAGGGGGCATGAAATTTTATTTGCATATGAAGCAGAAGTATCTTTGTGGTGAGCTCAGCACATACCAGAGGGGGATCACGCTGCTAGCAAGAGCTAGCAAGACCATAGCCAAGAGCAAGCTCCTCTGTCCACTCTACACATCTTGTCTTCAAGAAGTAGTCATGTTTCAGTACACACCATCCAATACCACAGACTACCCACAGACTAACATAACATCAGAGAATCATTTAGGTTGAGAAAGACATCTAAGATCATTGGTCACTCAACCACATCCCTAAGTGTCACATCTATACATATTTTTAATACCTCCAGGTATGGTGATTCCATCACTTCCCTTGGCATCCTGATTGAAAGCTTGACAACACACTTGGCGAAAAAATTTTGGTCATATCCAACCTAGACCTTTCCTGGTGCAACTGGAAGCTGTTTCCTCTTGTCCCATCATTTGTTACTTGTGAGAAGGGACCAACCTCTGGCTACCATCTCCTTACAGGTATTTGTAGAGAGATCACGCTATCAGGCAACAGATAGACAACATGCACAGATCATAGAGCAATTTTAAGACTGACAAAAACATAATTTTCTCCTACAAGGTAGATGCTCCAGTCGATTTAAATATCCCTGCTCTGCATCTCCCAGCTTCCTCCCTCACTGTGCCACCCAAAAGGTATGCTGGAAGCTATGAGTCAACACACTGGACAGCAGGTTCTCACAGGCAACCCTCATTGACTCTGAAGACCAGGGAACCATGACTTTTCTCTTCAGTTACCACTGAAAGTATGTCTACTCAGCAGCATAAATGTTTACATGGACATTCATTTTACTTTGCAGTGAAATAGATCAACCAACCCCTCTGCAAACTTTTAAATTAAATCAACCAATTACTCTGTAAACATCAGCCCATACAATTCCATGAACATCTGCTTCCCACAGTATGGTGCAGTTACCCAGTCTGTGAGACTTGGGACGGCTTTGCAAGCTTTCCATCACAAGAATGATGCTTTAAATTATCTATAAAGAAGCTGACTGCACAACAACTTCAAGTCAAATTATCAGTATGCCTAAATTAAAAAGCAAGTGCAGAACTCAAAATGCAGTATTGCTGATTCTTCCCTGCCCAGAGCAGTGCTTGTGCTTATTCCTAAATTAAAACAAACAAACAAAAAATCCCAACCAAACAGACAAAAAACCCCAAACCGACCCAAAGCCCTAAAAGCAGAAGTAATAACCCAAACAAAACTGAAAGCAAAATGGGCTTCATAGCAGGCCTGCAGAAGCTCAAATTGGGAATTTTCCATGACTGTTTCACACAGTGCTATTAAAACATATTTAATTGTACATGCTCATGATCAGATTTTTATGGAACAAAAGAATGCAAGTATAAAACAAATATAAATGCCTTCCTCTGCCTATACCCAGCCAGTATCTTTTACTACTTTTCACGCTAATAATAAAGTCACTCCTCATATTACTATGCNAAAAAAGCAACCCACACCCACCCAGCTATTTGTTCTGTTTGGGTAGTAGTCTTTGTCATGCTTTGTTAGGACTTTTTAAGAACTCTTAGGTAATGACCTAAACACTACCGAAAAAAAAAAAATTCCCACAAATGCTGAAGCATGAAATTGTGCAAAGAGAAACATTTTTGGCTAATTAGTGTAGAACAGAAGAGGATTCAGAAAAGCCTTCTTAGTCAGAAAGACGTGCTTGATTTCAGCTGATATGAATATGACACAAACCCAAGAATTAATGACTGCTCCTTCAGCCCAGACCTCCTCTTAGAAAAATGCTCCAACTTGGTCACCTGGAGGGGTACTCATGCCTTCTGAATTACTTTCAGAAATGTCACTTTTCAAAAAAAACGGAATGTTTTCAAGCATGTGACTAATTATTCATTCTGCTTTAGCCAAAATTGTATTTTTACTCCTCAAAAAACAAACACAACAGTCTGTTATCACTAATCTCAGCAGCAAAACAAGTGAGAAGCATCCTGATAATGATTACCAAAACACCCAGCCCCACAAGACAGTTTTGCTGAAGCTGGTGGCTCTTCAGCACTCCTGTAGTCTAGGAAGTACTAAACACGAAAAGTCGCTTAGGCTTTACTCCAAATAAATGTTGCAGTAGCAAAGCGTTCCTACACTGCCAGCTCTGTATTAGCCTCCTCCAAACTTTTACTTGGCTGGTCAAAAAGACTTGGCCTTAAAAATAACCAATTTTCTTTTTAAAGAAGTCATAAATCATCATCTCAAAGTGGAGCAATAACTTTCTGCTTACCGCACATACTACGTCTAACCCACGATGCAGCATATGAAATACTTCATTCTGGAGGCAGGAACAGAGATTTCCTCACCTCTAAGGAAATTAACTTGGAGTCCTCAGAGCTCCATACCATTTTCAAGTGTGCAGTGGAAAATATTGCAAGCCACAAGGACTATGTGCCTGCTGCTCCTCCTCCAAGCAAGTTACCCAGAACTTGGCCCCCTGCTCAGCACAGGCAGTAGATCTGGTTTTATTTGCATGGGTGCAAACTCCCAGGGAGGGCAAGAGCCTTATTTATACACGACACCTCTCCATCCAGGGAATGGGAAAAATGTATTGGAAAGGGAAAAACACGTTGGAAAAGGAAAAGGCTGTAGTAACAGGACAATCACGACAAAAGCACTGTGAAAGTTTTGTTGAGGGTTGCAGCACTATGGCACATGCAGCAATGTGGTTTAAATCATTCAAATCCCACGACAGCATTCACATGATGTCACCTTCCCCCCCAATCCTCACAAGCCACTCTTCATACAATTTCACTGTTGTTTCAAGTACCAACTTGTCTTTATTTTGAAGAAATTACTGTAATTTCATCATAATTCTAGCTGCTTACTCATAAGATGAGCACAGCTCAATTCTGGCAGCATGTTTATCACTGAACATAGATCTTTTGAGGAGATCGCCAACACAACATTGTTTTGGTCATGTTTTCAACTCCCTTTCACCTTCAGAGAGACACAAATTTGTTTATGCACAAATGCGACCTTCAGAACTTCTGTGCGTATTTTCAGATATACACGTGGTTTCATGACATTCTCTTCTCATAGGAGCTAAATCCACACCTCACGTTCACATAAGCAAGATTCCATTTGTACAGAACTACAGAATCTAGGCCCAAAGCTAATGAAGAAACACTTGCTCCATTTTCATTCCTCCAGATCACATTAAGACTCACTTCAAACATATCCAACTTCCAGAGGTAATACACAACTTCAGCCAGCTTGCAAGAAGCTTGTTAGGGTTTTTTTAGCTTAATATGCTGTACAAATCTTTCCCTCAGATAAAACTGTATCCATTTATTTTTTGTCAAAAATTATTTATGGACATGTATTCCAGCCGCTGGTGAAATAAAAGATGTGAACTGTTCAGTGGTTCTTGTCTTGCAAAATAAAAAGCTTCCATCAGAAATTTTCCCCAGCAAGTTGATTCTTGAATACTCAAGACTGAGCATGGGCTGGTGATGGATCACCTGCGAGCACACACATCCACACCCGCTGTTCCCGAGGCAGCTGCATGAGTAACACAGACCATGCTGCACCACAGGTGTGCAGCACTGCTTGCCCTGTAAAATTCAGTTACTACTTTACACAGTAATCTGTAATGTCACATGAAACTTCTTCCTGCTCATTTGGAGAGAAGAGCAATGTCCAATTCTTCTTTAAACCTATTTTCTACACCATGTTTCCAGCTTGGGACATTTTGCTCCTAACAGCAGCTCTCATGATACCATCTGGTGCCTGAAAGACAAAGGTTGATGTGTAATTACCCCTATCCAGCCCTGAGGCAATTCTGTTGCATTGGCAGAGGTAGGAACTACCTGTCACGGCTGCTTTACTCTCAACTTCATCCACTGCTCTGCTTCTTTTCTGATAATTTAAAGGAAACACCATGGAACTTGGCCTTCTGTGTGCCAATATGGCAGCAGTATTTGCAGTCTTTCAAAGACATTAGTCTCTCAAGGACAGTTTCCTAAAGAACAAAAAAAAATCTCCTATGGATCTTGGGTGTCAGTTTTGAACGTCTTCCCTACAAAAGGTACCAGGGGTAAATGTCCTTCCCTCAATACATGCCATGCCCTGTATAGGTAAGGAAACAGCTCGGTGGCTTCATTAAAAGAAATTAAGTAGAAATGAAAAACTGATTTCTGTCTTTCCAAGCACGTCTGCAATAAAAGCAGCTCTACAGTCAATGTACAAATCAATGTAACAATGATCCTGAGATGGGTTAGTTAGACAAGTCAACTGCTAACAAAGCCAAGTCTGTGTGAAGAGCACAGAGAAATGATTGTGGCAGAGGCTTCCTGCCCTTGTCCCTGACAGGATGGACATGGCTGTGGAGGCCACACCAGGCTGTGCCACCCACTGCTGCCTGCATGGGAGCAATGCAGAGGGGCCCTGCAATGTTCATTGCAGATTTGCAAAGCTGTGCTTGGATCATGGTCGCTGCTACTTCAATACAACTGGTACCAAGATCAACAGTAGTTACCTCCTGGATTTTCATCATTTTTTCATGGTAACTGTTAAGGGGATTTTTGGGAGTTTCCTGGGTCCCAACAGATGCAGTGTTCACAGCCAAAGACTGGTTTATGCTGGAAGGGATCTTTAAGGATCACCTAGTTCAACTTTCCTTGTCACAGTCAGGGACATCTTTCTCTAAATGTTCATTAATTCTCCCATAGCAAGCTTGGATTGTGATGTGTAAGACGCCAAGTGACTTGCACTCAGCTAGAAATGAAAAATAGGAGGTATTTCAGAAAATGCTTAACTTTAAACACCTTATGACTCTGCTCTTACTCAGATGGAACCGTGTTCCATATTCATCCTGGGATTACTATGTCTTTACTTATTTTAAGTAGAGCAACATCAGGAGCAAAATTTCCATGGAAAAAATTACACAACCCGGTACTATGCAGGTTAAGGTGCTAAATTTTAGTAACCCAAGTCTCAACACTAACTCCCACTGCTTGTTTTGGGCTTGTTATCTTTAGACACGATCACATAACTTAGCTATAGATCACCAAAAGCCTAACACTCTCCTCTGTCTGCCTTTAAACCTACCCACCCACAGGCCTTTGCTTACCCAGCAACTTCCCACTCCTTCCCAGTCAGAAACCTCTACTGCAGCCACTTGTTTGGGAACTGCCAACATCTACTATTAAGAGAAGAAAAACTCACAGGCTAGGAACAGTCTGCTCACCTGCATCCCCCATGGCTCAGGAGAGACCTTCATAACAGCACCCCCAGCCTTGGAGGAGCTGCTGGGCAAAATGCACAGAGGAAGCTGGGAGCCACAACAAGTAGGAGACTCAGTGCGAAGCTCTGGACTCAGGATAAGCTCAAGAGCATTGCATCTCTATTATTACTTTCCAATGAAGCTTGACACATGTAACATGTCCACAAACACACTTGGCATTAAGGGGGAAAGAGGACATGACATGTGTCACTGCTCAGCCAGCCAAAACCCAGGCAAAAGAAATCTAGCTCTGAAGATGAATGTTCTAGTTCTGCACCACTAAGTCAAAGAGAGGTTAATTATTACTCAGCTACTCAGGCAAGCCCTAAAATCCTTCACTTAATTGGGCCAAAACACAGCTAAGCATAGAAGGGAGTTGCTTCTTAAACAAAGACTTTTAAACTAAAAGTGCAATTTGTGGGTTCAGCACTGTACACAGTGCAATAAAGACACAGAAAGACCCAGACTGCACTTGGTGCCCTTCTGAATAAGGTTAATCCCAACACCTGGAGCCTAGGAAAACCAGCCATCTGTCTGAAGTGGTTCCTAAACTCCGCAGGAGTCTTGGTTCCTAAACTCCCCTGGAGTCTTGAAGACTCTGTCAGGGTCCCCAGGGCAGTCTCAGTGCATTTCTTCTTCAGGCTGGTTTGTTGCATCCTTCTCGCTTCCATGGCTGTTGTCCCCAAGGAAGAAAATCAGCCTGCTTCTTCATGAGGTTGCAACCATGTTTTATTTTTCAAAAGACAAGGTCAACTGACCCACATCAGGGTATACATTAGCTACTCCCTACACCATTTCCATATTGCTCACATGGTCACAGATTTGGGTTAAAAACAAAATTCAGAGTTTTATCAGAATTGTAAATGTACTGACAGAATAGACACTCCCCTGAAGGGAACACAACTTACTAAAAGTGAAATGATTCATAAATTCATGTATTTATTTCAGACTGGGGCCAAACACCTTTTGTCACTTATCCAAGTACACTTGAAAACCTTCCTTTGAGCAGAAAACAGCACAAGTGGAGCTATTTTTAACGCCATCCAAAAATACGGCGGGGCATGACATATCTTACTTTTTACCACATGGTAAAGATGAAAAACTGGAACAACTTCTCTCTTTTATCCATCTGAGGGCCTAAATGAGTAACTTTATTTATAGCCACTAATGGCTACTACTCCTGACTTTATTTTTTCTCAACAAACCACCTTTACCTCAGGGAATTTAAGCTTTCAGCAATTCACATATTTATGTTATTCTTGCTCAATATGGCTTTTGAGCTGTGAACAAACTTCCCAGGTCACTGGGAAAAATAAACAAACAGCAATTTTTTTTCTTTTTACTGCTTCAGTTAATTGCAACTACAAAGGTCATAAAGAGGGAGAAGATACACAAACTAATCAATTTTTTTTTTTTGCTTCTAAGTAATCTTTAAGCAATTCCTTGCCATATATTTCCTCCTGTGCAGTCACAACAGCTGTGCCAAATAATTTACTTAAATTGAAGAAATGAAAAAAATAATGCAATATGCAAGAATCGTAGGTAACATCAGCATTAGTAAGAAACAACAGGTTAACAGAAGGCATAAATATCTTGTTTAGATCTACATCAGCAAACAATACAAGGTATTCTCTTCCCCCACACCTTTCCTTTCCATTGGCACATAGGGAAAGGAAGGAACAGCACAGCATTGCGGCTGGAGTACAATAAAATATCAGCAAGCTAAATAAATATACACACCCACAAAGGAACCAGCACCTTAAAGAGTCATACCTTTGAGCTTACTGACACAACCTTTTTTTTTTCAAAGCACACACAAGGAGCATCCTTAATCCCAGTGGTCTCAGACCCTTCCACAAGTGAAGATGTAAAGAGCAAGCATCCCAATGGTCTCAGGTACAGACTACCTCCAGCAGCCTCAGCAGCAAAGCATTTGCCAAGTGACAGAGAACTCGTGGAATTTTCCCCTTTTCTAACAGTTACAAAGATCTGGTAAAAAATCCAGCTCTTTCCTGAAAAACAAGCGATAATACCACAAGTGGACTTTTGGAGAGAAAGAGCCACTTGCTGACTATTAGTTCCTCTGGTAAAGTATCTGGAACAAAATGAGTGGAAAAGATGATCACACAGTAACAAAAAGTAGAAACTTCAGTTCCCCACAAAGGGAAAATTTTATTACAATAATTTTTGCCACCCATGAAGCACTACTAACAAATGCCAAAGTCCTATTTTTTGCAACATATGTTACAGCAGCCTTCTTGAGAAAAAACCCAGATGTCTCCAATATGCCTATACCAATGCTTCTTCTATCTAGAAGCACATCATTGCTCAATACCACAAA
>WEIU01012596.1:202410-235036 GCA_013389925.1 Aegithalos caudatus | reverse complement strand
AAAAAAAAAAAAAAGTCATAGCCATAAAGAAAGCAAGTACAGTATCCTGCTTTTCTGTCACAGGCAGAATCCTAGTATAGGTTTGGGAGCTTAAGCAAGTGAGCAGAGATACAGGAGACCAGCCCTTGATACTAGAAATAATCATGAGTCTGCAACTCTGATTTTTCAAGGTGTCATGGCCAACACATAGAGCACAAGCACCACTAAAAAGAGCAAGTTTAAGAATACATACACTACACAAGGAAAAACTTTCTAGTTTCATCTTTGTGCCCAAAACCAAAAATTATCTGAATAAGGAGGAGAGCAGGTAAAAGATGTTTGGCTTTGAGATAGGTCATGTCCAAAATGGGGTTGTGCTGCTCTTGGAGATTCGTACAGTGACATCCATGAAAACTGATGTGGTGTCAACTGATGTGCCACTGGGACAAACCAACACAAGGGGGACTTTCTGCCAAATATGTACCTGTTAGAGCCTATGTGGGGGCTGTGGATGCTTGTCCCATCACACAGAAACAAGGTGGGGGAAAGTTTTCAGGCAGAGAGCACCTGCCTTGGACATGACCATCTCCTAGAGACCAGCAGCTCTCCCCAGCTCACATTTCCATGGCCAGTGACAGTGGCTTCTGGCAGAAAAAGCAGAAACACTTCCCAACTTGCTGGCAGCACAGCACAGAGCTCCTTGGGCAGCATCCATGTTACAGCTTGCCAAGCCCAGCTGGGAGACATCCTGCTGGACACCCTGCTCCATCCTGGTGGCTGCTAGAGGTTCACTTCTCTTGTCACCCCCCTAATCTCTCCTGCTGGGTAAACAGGTTGTGCCTTCCTAATGGTTGCTCTCAATCTCTAGATTTGCAAAGGATTTTACCTGAATTAACCTGTCTACATGGTGTCTGCTCACTCAGAAATTAGAATCTACAGCAAAATAATGATTTAGGCTAAGGTATAAATTCCAATGTAGTAGTTCTGTAACTCTATTCCAAAGTTACTCCAGGGAAGCATTTCTTTTTTTCCACAGTCACTGTGCCAGAAAGCTTCCCCTCACATATAAGCTCTAGTTTGGTGAGGACTGAGTCAGATTGGAGGTATTTGCTAAATTATTTTGATGTCTGATTTGTTTGACACCATGTTATTGGAATGTAGCACGCATGTCTGGCTACTGCATTGTACTCAGGTCTGTGAAACACAACTGGCGTAGGAATTCATGAAAACTTTGAACTAGTCATCCAATAAAAGCGGCCTGTGATTTTTAAATGAGAATTTCAGTAAATTACAAGAAAACTGGTGAGGAAGAATGGGATCAGTTTTATGTAACCTGAAAATACGTTGCAGAAAGAATGAGTATTCTCTTGTGGTGGGGAAGCATTGCAAAAGAGCTGTTAAACTCCTAAGACTTTGTTAAGCTTTAGAATAACTGAAAAGTTGCAGGAAGAATCTAGGAAAAGGGGTTTTGGAGCAGAGGGGAACAGTCACTCCAACAATCTTTTTCCTTTTCTCCTTCTGTGTCTTTTTGTGTCAGTTCTGCTCACAGTTCGTAAGCACTAGCATCTGTGTTTCATAGGAAAGGGGGTTTGAAACATGATGTTTCCTTTTCCCACTCTGAAAATGACCCCAAACTAATCTCTTACTCATTTTATGCAATTGTTTTGGAATTTAGAAAACCCCACAGATGCAGTGTACAAAGCTCCATGAACATCTGGAGACTTGGCCAGTTCTGCGCAGCTCTGATTTTCTTTTAATCGGTAGAAATTCCTTCACTGATTGTGTGCCTTAGGTAAATTATGTCCTTTTGAAGCTGCTCACATGCATGCCGGCTCAGCTTTCAGCTCGGGTGAGGACCAGGAATGGACCAAAAGATCAGTTCCACCTCCCTGATGAGACACCTCACAGGCTGTGAAGATTTTACCCCTTGTGCGGGTCATCGGTGGTGAGGTGTCTGGTCCTTGGGCCTTATTCCTTGCTCCAGCTTCTCTCTTGCTCCATGCAGCACAGCTTTGGCGTTTGCAAGGTTGGCTCTCAGCTGCTCTGATAGACTATTTAGTATCCCTCAGTTACATTTGCTGCATTGTGAGGGCCGGTACTCATCTTCACCCAATCTTTCTGACTTTTTTTCCCTCCCCCAGTAGTTGCCAAAATCCATATCTGACCAAAGTGTCTAACAAAACCAGACATCTCTTCCTTCCTTAGATCCCAAAATATTCTTAGCAGCTGGAGCTTTTATAAGACCCTGGGCTTTTAAAACACATTTAAATTACTCCTGTCTCTATCAACAGCTCTATCCCATTGCATGCAAATTTCCATTTATGCTCCAGAGTCAAAACCAATTTACTGACTAAACCCCAGTTATCTATAAATCATAAACTTCACCTGAGCTGTGTTTCTTCAGAGGGAATTTCCACAGACCAGACTTATAGGGTCTTTTTAAAAGATTTATTGCATATATTACAAAATTTCTAGACATGATTACATCTCAACAAACAGTTAACTCATTCAGTACTTTGAGCACACTTGGTTAAATTCTAGATTCCCCTTTTAAAACTTAACTTTCTGCCCAGTTTTCATTTACGAAAACCATCAGGGCCACATGAGGTTTGGTGGGTCCTGGGGCTGAGAAAGCTGGGGGAACCCTGAGTGGGTGATGGCAGAGCCTGGCACTCAGGACCCATCCCACCACCCAGCCAAGGGCACTGGGCCATAGGGAGGTAACAAGAACCCTTGGGAGTGCGCAGGGATGGGCAGGACTGGTGGTGCCCTCAGGGTTGTAAAAGTAAATGTGTTTGAAACCAAACAGATTGGGCTGATCAAGTCCTTGTCTTCGCTGCATCTGATTGTCCATGGTGGTGGTTTCTATGCATTTCACAAATCCTGCTCTCTTTTCAAGAAGCAAAGAGTGGTTCTGTTGCCCAAACCTTAACACAAGATCTGTGGGGGCATCTTCATGCTAAAAGCTTTATATTCAATGATCTTTGTTGAAAGGCTGATGAATTTTCATTGCATATATATGATGCTTTGCTCTTTCTTACCTTATTTTTAGTTGCCATTTTTTCCACAGTGGTATCATTGAACTGAGTGATTTTAGCTTTTGCATGCCTGACAGGTTTATTGCACAAAAGTTTTTTTCACCCTCTGGAGGCGTTTTCTTTTCCCTACTGATGTCACTGAAGTAGGTTATCTGCATTACCCACAGCACTACTCTCCCTTCTGTAAGGCATGTGGATTGATTTCAGTCAAAGAATTAAATTATATATCCAGTTAATTCAATCTTATTGATTAAAAGGAGCCTAAATTAACATTCTCTACTCACCAAAATGAGGCAGCGTGTTTCTTTGTTCATGGCTCAAGGCCTCATTTCATCCAGTATTATCTGTAAAATCTGCTCTCAGTCACCCCTTGGTGTCTTTGTCCACAGCACACATAATGTGGGTTTGTTTATGGTCTATATTACTGATGAGAATTTCTGTTTCTTTAAATTTACTCCAAAAGAGGAGTTTTACCCCCACTCTGGGGCTGCTGTTACACTTATCAGCTCATGTCAGATTTAGGTAACCAACTTTTTGTAGACAAGATGTTGGGCATTGACAAATGTTTCTGTAATGGGTGACAGTGTACAGGCAGACTGCTGGCACAGATCACAATTTTCTACCGCCAGTTTTGAAGAATGCCCATTTTTTATTTAGGATGTACAGATCCAAAACTGTTACTGTGGAGCTGGATTGCCATATGACAGCACATTCAGCACTACCAACTTAGGGTCTGGTGAAGGCCATTAAGTAGGTGTGGGTATACTCACTTTCTGAGCAGAACCTCCACCTAGGAGATTCTAAGTTTTAATTCCACATAAGAAAATGTTCTCCATTACAAGATTTCAATATATGATTGCACAGACTCCAGACTTTTTTCCCAATGTTACAGAGCCACCTCCTCATTCAACATCTAGCATCGAACATATGAAGACAGACAGCTAACTGCATGTTTTTACCCATTTCCTGAATTCTACTCAGCCCCTTTGCAGAGCCTTTCTCTTTGGTTCTTACAACCTTTTGTCGGCTTCTTCCCTCCATCCTTCATATCATGAAGTGACCTGCTTCCTCCTGGGCCCCTCAGGCAGCACCACTGCTCAAGGTGGCAGCCTATTCCCTTTGTGCAGGTCAGTCCTGGTGTTCTGAGCTTCATTGACCCTTCACCTCATTTGAGATTGCTGCTGCACTTAGTTCTCACCAACATCTTTTAATCCAGTTGGTGTTCTCTTACAATCTTACTTGCAACTTATTAATTTAAATTCTGTTTATCAGCTTGGAATATAGTTTTTACAGAAGATGCCAACAAAGAGAGAGTTGTATTGTACAAGAGTATTGGTTTATCATATAAAGATACCCACTGGAAGAAAAACAGTGAAGTGACAGACAAAACTTCCAAAAAGCTTGGAATCAGTTAAGCGATAAAGACAATAGTAAAATGTAAGAAAAACATAAAAAGAAATGAAATCTTCTCTCATCTTCTGAATCATATTGTGAACACATTTTCCTTGCCTTCACCCAGGAAGCCTGCGTGAAGACAAGTGTGTGAAGGCAACTTCTGGTTGAAAACCTTGAAGTCACAGTTTATTACATGTTCATTTATCAGGTAGTCAGACCTGTGAAAAACATCTCAGCACCTGTCTGCAGGTCACTGCCCACAGAGCAGGGCCCAGAGGGGAGCCCACGAGGGCACCTTTTGCTGCCTCAGTGCCACGTAAGCCAGGTTAGTTCAAAACACTTCCCCTAGCAGTTTTAACTAGGTCATCCTTGTTCTGCTCAGGCAAACAAGCAACACCCACACTTTCCTTGCCACTGGAAGGAAAAATCTTCAGTAAAAGGGCATCAAAGCCCAGCAAGGGCCAGTCATACTTTAAGCAATTGGCACTGTTCAGCCAGCAAATATAAATCAAAGGCTGCCTTCTCACTTGTGGTGTCAGGCCAGTTTAAGCCATGCCCATGCTCTCTCCCCAGCATTTATTACTTCCTCAGCTGTGACATGTGAAGGGTAAGCCTACCTGAGTGCTGTAGCTTGGCACCTTACAAATTATTTTCCAAGTATCTCCCACTTCTCATGTTTGGATTCCTGTTGGGGTGCAGTTCCAGAGTATTGCAACTGTGTGTCCTCTGTGGAAAATTAAAAGATAGGCTCCAGAAGCAGTCTTGGTAAATAAGGGTCAGGATATAGCACCAGATTAGTGCTTGTCTGAAATGCAGCCTAGTGCACCTAGGATGGGCAATGGACCCCCAGCACGATATTTCACTCTACAGATGTGCTCTTATTTTCCTTCACTCCTTACTTGTGTAGCATAGCTGTTTTATCTCTGTGGATTGATAAAGCAAATCAGGGATGGGACAACTGATCCAAACTTTTCTTTTGGCTTGGGTTCTGGTTTTGTGTTTGTTTTCTTAAAAACTTGTCAGAAAAAGTTTTGAACCTGAGCAGTTTCATATAAATACCTTGCTGTTTCATATAAATACAAAATACTGTTGCAACATGGAGAAGTACAAGAACAAGGGTACTCTGTCTGCATTGCTGCTAGCATTTGTTCCTTGGACTAGGTCACAGCTTCAAAGAGCCAGGAGGAACAACCTTCGCAGTCTCTTGTGCTTCAGAGAAAGTTTATCCGTTTCGTGTATTTAAGGCTTTATCAGCCTGAGGGATAATTGATACTTTCCCTCAGTGCTCTTCTGTTAAAAGTTTCTTTCCATGTATCTGGTATGGTAAGAAATATTCTTCCCCTTTGCCCCGAGATTCCTTCCTGTGTTTGAAATCAAGAAATCCCATCATAGCACAGGAGAGCTAAATATTCATTTCAAAGGAGACAGAGTTTCCCACAAAGTCTGTGAGAGCTTAAATGACAACAACACAGTCTTAGAGAAACATTCAGAACACTGAGAACCTACACATTATAGAGGAAAATGCTCTTTAGAAATTGGTTAAAAATAGTGTTTAGTAATACAAAAATGAAATGTGATGATTGTATCTTTTCATAATCACTTTTACAACTTAATGAATTTCAACTCTGAAATTATCTCAAAACCTTCTCTGGTATTGCACTAATGTGGTAGGTTCAATTTTGGTAGCTAAATTGTTGCCCAAATACACTTGTTTTTCTTCAGTATATTATTATGCATAATTTTAGGATCTGTTTAGGTCTCAGTCAAACTATAACTGTATAGGTTTGCCTATTTACTGAGTACATTCAAGTGAATAAATGTGCCATTTCTTTGTTATAAACAAAAGCAAAGTTCCTGGCTTACATCAGTCTGTTATCCCAGAATAGAATCAAAGGCTGCTGAGGTAGCTTAGGTCCCTATTTAGAAATAGGAAAACCTTTGTTTTGTGTACACAGACACTGAGCACTCCAGTGAGATGTTAGAGGAAGTTGGGGGTTAGCAAGTGCAGGGCTAGCTACATTCTTGGCATGCAGTCTCCCTGTAGCACTATTTGGTGTTTCTGTTTACTTGCCACTTATGAGAATTAGTAGTCTGGAAGGACATGGTAGTTGTGTTTAGCACCAGGCTCGTTAAAGGATATGTAAGACTTCATCTTCTATTTCCCTTGATTTTTATCCCAACTGTTTTACCATTTACCAGTCCCCTAACACCCATAAAAATGTAGCAATGCAATTCTTTTCTTAGTCCATGAATTACAGGATTTGCACAGGATGCAGCAGCAAGCTGTAAACAAAAAAATGAAGTAGAAAACAATTCCATAAATACAGCTGTTAACATTTGAGTAACAAACAAGGTAGCAAACATGGTATTTTTAAACAACCAGTATCAAGTCTTCTAATTCCAACGGGCTTTCATCAGAAACTGGGAAATAACTTGCATTTGGATCTTTGCAAATTCTTTCTTGAAACACCAAACACCTGTGTGTGTGCACTACCAGAGCTTTGTTCCTTTTTGCCTTTTCTGCCCAGATGCTACAAATAGGATAAAGTGGAATATATTGACCAGTGAACCCTTTTACCCCCCTTCCGCCCCCTGCCCTTAATTGGTTCAGAATTCCACAACTGGAAAGACTTTTTTCTTTGTATTTGTGGGCAGAAGTTTGAGTACAACAGTGCGGTGTATGTGGGATCTGCCCTTCAGTTATGTTGGCAATTTTTTCCATTGGAAAACTACTGAATTTTTGCTAGAGGTTTTTTTATCCTCAAAAACTTTCTAAACCCTTTTAGAAGCCCTGCAACAGAGCTAACCCCTTCTGCATCTAGCACAAGCTCTCCTTCAAGTTTAAAGGCTTCAAACACAAATGTAAATCTCTTCAGAGAGGAAGCCAAGACTGATATATTTGTAGGACAATCCCAGCAGAATCAAGTCAGATTTAGGGAAATCACTTGGAGGGTGAGCAGAATAGTGCCATTCCTCCGAGTCACAGCTATCAGTGTAAAAACTGCAGATCAATCCCTTACTCTGTGCACAGGTAAAACTCTGCAGCCAATGCTCATCTACTGAAGACTAATCTGGCACAAGGACTCTACCTAGACTGGAGAGAGAATCTTTAAATTCCAATCTATACTAAATTTCTTGGTGGCAACAAATATGAAGGATATTTTGTCCTGAATAAAAATAAAAATGGCTGGCTGAATTCAGGGCAGCCTTTGCTAATGATTGACCTGAATAAGCTTTACTATTCGAAAGAGACAAGTAGATCAACTTTGTAGGTACATTTAGTGAATCAACTTTTGCCTAGAAGAACTGGGAGAAGTTTTCCTCTTATCTTCAAAAAAAAAAAAATAGGTGAATCTCTTCTCAGGGAAAAAGTCAACATTAAAAAACGAACATCAAAAGGTGGATCTGGGTTTTGTTAAAAAACAAATGTGTGCTAAATTAGGGTTGTATGTTTTGCTTTTTATTAATGGCATCCTCAGAGGATAATGACTCACTGAATGACGGAAGTGCTTGTGGCTTGGGACCCATCCTGAGTCACTCATCCTAGAACTAGGGAAGCTCTTCCCTTCTCTAAATGTAAGGAAGCTTCCAGATTCAACTGTCATGTACTTCAATACCAAGAAATAGGGGCAGCAAAGCACTCAAGTAGGGCTCTCTAAAATGGAACAAGTTACCATCCTGTGAGGTTATCCAGCCATTAGTGAGGTTTTCTAACAGGTAACAATCAGGATTTCATTAGCTTTTGAGTACTGTTCTTTTTCCACTCAGGCAGACCAGTGATTGGTTTTATAGTGACCCATTCACCCTTTCCCAGGAAAGAGGGCTTTGCCAGCTGTAGACACAGACAGACCACAACCGTGGTCTGAGGAAGAGAGTTAAAGGAGCCAGCCAGGCTGATTTGTTCTCATCCATTTTGGCTGCATTCAGAGGCTCTCTCTGATGAAAATTCCTGTGTCTTCTCTTTGCACAACTCTAACACACTTATACTTCTTTTTCTGTTGTTCCTAGGAGGTGATAGATTAAAGGGCTGCACATCTTATGCAGCACTGTGTTTATACTTAGGTGTTTTAGCCTGATTAGAAATTCAACTCTTCCTATTACTCAGGTGTCAGGACTACTGCTGTGGAAAACATCTGCTTTTAGGGTAAAGAGATAAGTAATTCAAACATCTTACTGGAAGTCACCTTCTTCTTCCACTGTACTAGATGTTTTCTAGGACCTTCTAGCAGTCATTATCATTGTGTTGTTCTTTACTCTGTGATGCTGGTTAAAGGCAGTAGAAATTCTAAGGCCTGTTTTCCTTCATGCTGCACTAAACACATGGCATGTAAGAAATGGACCTTCCCAGTGATAAGATGATAAAGGATTATCATTGTCAGTACATTTCTGTCAGAATTGCAGAATTGTCATTGTATGTTTTTGTAACACTTGGCCTGACTGCAGCAAGGTAGCAATCCATAACTATTCCTACAGAAAAAGTATGTATTTTTAATTTTACAGTTAATTATTTTTAGTAGTCTATGTGTTTTATAGAAGCAGCCCAGCTGAAGAAATTTTAAAACCAGTGAGGTTTCCATACTTGCATAGATGTAAAATGCTAAGGCAGTTTGAAAGTTCTGGGCAGGGTTCTGTTGAGCAAGTTAGTTATGCATGCAGTGAAAAGATGCCCTCAAGATGCTCACAAAGCTAGGAACCTGCTGAAGCACCCCTAGAGTTTTTTTCTCATTCTTCTCTTACTCACTTATGCCTGTTTGTTTCTCTTGCTACCAGGTACCTTTTGTTTCCAAATTATTGCCATGTGAGTGGGCTTTTGGAGCTGCCTGGAGCTCTGTCTAAGGCACAGACTGATGCACTCCTGTGCATGAGTGGCAGCAGTCAGCAGTACACAGACTCCCTTCACGCTACATGTCAGGGCTGCTGTGGTGTCTCAGCTGCCTGAAGATGAGCTTGTGCTTCAGCCATCACTGAACTGCACCGAGGCACAACACTCTTCATAAAGTGGTCCTTAAAACACAGAGCTACACTGCAGCAATAAAACCCAGGAACATGAAGTGATGTGTGAGCTATTTTAAATATTGATTTTCAAATCCTTCCTGTTTTAAACATTTCAAGTTGATAACAATGCTTATGAAATACGCCCAATGTTATTTTTATCTAATTGCAAGTTACTTCCGTGGTCCACTGGAAATGTGCTGGGATTTACAGACAAATAACATTCAAGTAGTTGGACTGCACTCTGAACAGTGATGCAGTGGGAAAGCAGCTCCAGTTTCAGTGGAGTAAATTCTGCTCAGGCCTCAATCTGCAGCTGCCCACTACCACATGCTGCTGCATGGACAGGGCAAACCTCTATGTCTTCCAACTGTGGCTAAGCCATGCCAGGATTCTGAGCTGGAAACTGCAACCCCTGAAGAGGAAGGCTTTGTGCTACTTTTTGGGGTCCTGTGGATATTCTGGTGTTCTTCTGCACTTGTCTGAGCTCTGGGAGCTGTGCCTCACCTGTGCAATTTGGCAGTGCATTGCTACTGCAAAGCATGATGCAACATTGGCACAGCAAGAGATTGGGTCAGTCTGTAAGAGCATAGATTTGATGTGAAACTTTCCAGCTTGTACACATCAAGATGGTTTCTCATTAAGATGTCTCTACTGCTTTAAAACTGTCAGTCAAAATGGGTTTCTTTTTGGCTTTGGGGGAGTGGGAGATTTTTTTTTTTCTGAGTGACCTTAACTTACCCAGACCATACAATGGGTGGCATGATCAGGACAGTCACAGTGACCACTTCTTGCTCTGTAGTCCTCCCCCAACATCTTTTGTCCAAAATACATCAGATCCATTCATGAGGTTTTCTTCTTCCAGTCTTACACTATTCCTAAAAAATTCACAAAGGCAGAATTGAGATTCCAGAAAATAATGCCAGCAGGAAACAGAATGGAGGCTGAAGCATTCCCATCTAGAGAAACAGGCCAACAAAGAGAATATTGTTTTCATTTTGTAGACGTTTATTGTCAAATTGCTTTGACCTCAGCTTTAGACTCATCTATATGTTTCTCAGTTGCAAAATTTGAAATGCTGACAGGACAGCATCAGTGCTCCTGGTACAGTAATCTCATGACATCTTTTGTGGTCAGTCTTTATGCTCACCATGATAAAACAGGAGCCAAAAAGGGTGTATTATGGCTAATTACCATCACTCAGACTTGGATGCTATGCAATGGACAAATAAAAATTAGGAAACGTTTTCTTGACTCAACTGCTGGCAGTTTCCAGCTTTTGAAATCTTTCAAAATAAAAGTATTTATGAAGCTTTTTCAGTTAACCAGATGCAATCCAACTTCTAAATATGATCATGTTTTTGTCTGGAAGCCTGTCACGAAGAGTCAGCACCAGTACTGAATATTCCTGGTCGCAGCACATAAGCACATAGGTAGCTTGTGAAGCAGCTGGTGTCTCTTTAGCTGTGCTAAAGCTGTGCTTGGTCAGGGACATCACAGTCCACAGGGATGGCAATGAGAGTGAGGTTTGCAGGCATGAATAGGTCATCCAATTAGTGACAGTCAAATAACATCAGATCTTTGAAGTCTGCAAGTAAAACTTTATATAAAACCAGCAGTCTCTGTTTCTGCAGAATTAGAGATGATGAAAATACTGCCAATATGGAAATTCTGAAACAGCCCTTAAACATTCACGTCTCAAAACTGGTACCACCATATTCTTACCTAATGATTTGGAGTCCAAATTATTCTGACATGAAGTATGTTTTGAAAGATCTTTGAAAATCACTAGTTTTAGGAACTTTAGTTATACAGTCATGGAAAATCTGCACTTCAGAGCTGCTTCTTGGGCTGAAAGTTATGCAATGAGAACGGGGAATTTAGTCTCTGAATACACATAGTAATCTAGTTTTATTTAAACAGAATGGTGATGAGGTACACTATGGGCCTAGTTTTCTGTCACTTACTCTCCTTTTCCCTGATGAAAAATTCCTTCAGTTAAAGAAATCATAAAAATAAAAGACAGAAAAAACAGGATTCAGTTTACTGAAGATAAAACTGAGAAATACCACTGTACAGAAAAGTCTCAAGATGAACCTCATATAAAATTCTGCGGTAGTTCATAATCTTATGACATATCTAGTGGCAATTTCCTGGGGGATGGGGCAGAATGGACATAGCTCTTTACATAGGACAGCTTGACAGATAAGCTATCAGATTTTCATTAGAGAGAAGAGTTTTTTTTTTTTTTCATTTCTTCTGGATGTATTACAGTAGTTATTAAGGTCAATAAAGCACACCGTTGAATCCAGGGAAGATGACAAGAGATACAGCAAACAAGCTATTATTGATCTGTCTCGAGGACAATGAAATACCCACTGACCCATTCCCAGATCAGATATTTACTGCTTTTCCTAATTGCTAGATGACAACTAGCTTTATGTTTGTTGTATATAAATACTCTAGTTTGCTGGAACACGTGTCATGGTTTAGAATCTCATAGTGCACAGATGAAGTGCAATGATATATACAAAGGGATAAACAGACACAGATCTGAAAAAGAAGTTGAAGAATGTTTTTTCTAGCACAAATGATCTTTATAAAAGATACTTGCCATCAAAGGAATACACTGGGCATGGATGTTCACATGTGTATCTAATATCTAAATACAAGTTTTCATCTTCTTCATATATTATTAAAATGAATGGATGCCAGTACCTTGTTCAATTATAAGCAATATAAACCTTCTGAAAACATTGCAGATAATATGGTGATAATGGAAAGATAAGTAAGTCTAATAGCTAGCAAGGGTTAAATAAACCTAATAGCTAGCAAATAAAACCCAGAATTCAGAGCTGCAAAAAGCCAGGACTTGCAGAATTTGGCACTAGAAAGCAGATTGTACAGGTGCAGAAATATGACAGCTGTGTGTGACCACAGCCAAGGACCGAATTAAAATTGTTCTTGAAATTCCCTTGTAATTAGTGCAGGCACACTGCACATCATCAAAGTCTGTGCATCAAAGTCTGTGTTTGCGAGTCCAGGATTTCACAGAGTGAAATAATGCTCATGACACTGGCTATGGTTTGGTGGCATTAGCAGTAATTAGGCAGTTGGGAAAGTCCCTGCAGACCAGAACGACCCCATTTTGAAGGCTCATATGGAAAAGTATTTAAAAAACCCTGCAGTTTCCCATTTTAAAATGGAAGCTACATCTACCTGATTTTCACCTTCCATAGTAAGTGCTTATGCAGACCATAAACATCCATAAAACAAATGGCTTGCTGGATGTATCACACTAGTCAAAGTGGATTAGCAGAGCTTAAATGATTTCCCCATACTGACAGTCCACCTTCTTCATCACCAGTTTATCTGCAGATTTCTTTTAGAAGAGAGAACATAAACTGGCAAGAGGGTACAACCTAATTTCAGTCTATTAGTTCCTTTGAAGTGTAATTGGTCAGGGGAAAATAAATCAATACAAAAAAAAATTAATTTTTAATCTTTGATTTTTTCAGAGTAAATATAATTTAAGTGTTGAACACATGAAAATCCCATTTTATGTTAATAGAAAATTTAAAAATGAATTGTGGTCCAATTTTTGTTGAGCATTTGCAACAATGAAGAAAATAATTTTTTTAAGATTCAGGGGTTTTGAAGACTCAGATTTTTTGAAAGGATGTTGTTGATGTCTGACATACAAAACCAATACTTATTATTAAAGTAATGACGTAAAATCAAATCAGAAAGTGCAATAAAAATGCTCCTACCAAAATGGTTATAATAGGGACTTTATTTTTTCTTTAATACAATGCTAATCCTATTATTTCAAGAGAAAAATAGTGGGAAAAAATGTGGAAACTGCACCTGTCAAAAAGGATTATGCACTGGCATAGACAAGGCAAACCCCCTTGAGAGTGGCTAGTGTGCCAGGCCACTGCACTAAATGCAAATAATGGTAACATTTTAAAGTGTGCATGTTGGGAAAATAATCTCTAAGCCTTCTTCGAATTTACTGACCTCAACAACTGCAAAGATGTCTAAAATATACCTGAAAAGCAAAAATGATCTCCAGGTCATCATAAAAAATTGTACTTAAAGCAATTTAAGTTGTTTATTGTGTAGCTATAATCTTCAGTTTGCTATGACACTGCAGGGAGTTATGCCCAAGTTGAATGCTACACATTGCTCTAATATAATTTACAACATGTCTATTGAGCATAATGCATGCATTTTTATCAAGATTGGAGACCTACCATGCTTTTTTAGCTGCCTAACCCTAAGAGTGTATCCACATCACTAAAATGAAACATGCCCATGTGAGGTGGGATATGTACATCTGAATTCTGCACATGAGTTTGTCAGTGATTTTCCTCTTGACCTTGAGCAACTCACTGAAAGGTCTACTGGCCCACTGCCAGGCACGCTTGGCTCCTGTGGGACTTAGTAAACTTGCGAAAAGATTATGCCTTCAATGCTGTGTCCCTGCATTCATTTAGGTATTTGGATCCTCAAAGGAATGATTACCTTGTATGCAAAGGTGTCTCTGACAAACCTGTAAGACCTAAAGTTTTAGCAGATGCTCTTCTTTCAACTCATTCTAAGCAACGAAAGGCAGAGAAAAACAACTTCCTTCACCAACAGGCCCTAATCCTTTACTGAATTATCTTGACAGACCAAGTTTCCCCAGGCAGCTGTTTTCTGCAGCACTGGCCCCTCATCCGTGCTGAGAACAGCTGTGGAACTGTTGCATGGAAAAAGAGCAGGAGAATTATCTTTGGGACCTTTCACTTTAGGACATAGTTCTGTTTGCAATTTTAAAGTCCTGGATCTTACGTACATACAGATGCCATATCAAAATGAGCAAACAACCATCCTGCAGGGCGAAGCACGGAGCAGACAGGAAATGCCTTAAGGTAACCCCGACAACCTTAATTTTCTCCATTTGTGCAGGCTTTAATTTTGTCATCACACAGTAACCATTCTCCATTGGCAGACTTCTCTGCCAGATGTTTAGAGCAGCACCAGCAACCACCAAGTTTAAGGTGTGTAGGTGGTCTGTGCTGAAAAAATAGCAAAAAGATAATGGTAAAACCCACATGGAAATTCACTAATCTTTCAGCTCAAACAAAAACCGTCCAGTTCCTATGTATTCAGTTTTCTCATGTACAAAAATTGGGGAAAACTGAGGGAAAGAAAGTACAAAAAAACTGCATGTAAAGTCCATCTTACATATAAACGATACTTCTGGGATGCTGATGAGAGTTCATCCAATTCTTCCGTACATCCAAAACCAGATATGTTTCTAGAAGTTAAATTTGAATCACTACCAAGCTGTGTTTCTCAAGGTTTCCTAGCCATCAAATATATTTTTGAAAAAAAAATAACAACTTTTATTTACATAAATGGGAAAAAATCATTATATTAAAAATTATTTAAAATACACCGTAAAATATTTCTCAATATAAAAGATTTTCAAAGATCAAATTTCTTATAAAGTCCCTTTTGGGAGAAGCTTTCCCTGGAACTCTCACAAATGTGAAGGCAAAAAAGGAACAGTGACTGTTACACTGCTTATATAGTGGCTGTTTATAGCAAACACAGTTGCTGATTTTGTAATTTTATAGAGAGACCCCAGCTGGAAATGCAGTAAGATTGTTATCCCCACCCCCACTGGATTAGCTATGCTAGGATTTTGTGATGAGGAGACTGGCAACTGGGGTTTCCCCCTGTACTAAAACCATAAATAATAATCCTCTCCTTTCTAGCTAGTGGAGCTAGTAATCAGACTAAGAAGAGCTTCTAGGACAATTGAGGAATATCTGCATTAACATTTATGAAATATTAGGTAGGAAAGATCCAATTGGCTATTAATTTATCCACTATAAATACTTCCACATGAAATTACAGCAGTGAAGATGGTACGGAGTTAAAAACCAGATTACCCATATTGCTTCAATTGCAGCATTTACTGCATGCTGACTGAGCAATCAAACACCCTATTATTTGTGTGTTAATACAAGGCCTCCATGTGTTTCAGATTCACTATTTTTCAGTTATAGTTGACCGAAGTTCTAAAGAAGAAATCAATGTTTATCTCAAAAGGTGGGTGGAGGCTGTGATCAGTTACTGTTGAAGCGAGCAAAAGGGTTGCATTTGAAAAATGAGTCTCGGGTATCCTTTGTAGAAAGAAAGTATAAAAGTACACTAGCAACAGTAATAAGCAAAAATTAAAAGATGAAGTAATAATAAATTATCATTAAATTAATTTAAGAACTTTGCAAGCTGATGTGCAGCTACTGCAACATCTGCAAAATTCCTTTGAAAAATGAGGCAAACAGATCACGGGCATCCATTAATAATCTCTCGTGTTTCTTCTGGTGTCACTTATCTCTTGAAACAGATCTTAAAATTTAACATGTTAACCTCAAAATGAAAATCAGATTATTAATCAGAGTTTGAAAAGTATTAATGATAATTCCTTTTTCTTATTTTTTCTTCCATTTCAACAGGATGCAAAGGCTTTTGTACGCAAGGGCACATATAATCTTGCTGCTTTGAAATAAGAATGCTAGTGTGGAGTTTAACCGCCAGCTGAAAACATCAATCCAGTCCAAAGATATTCCATCCATGTAATAAAAGCAATAGAACAGGGGCTGCAAGTTTGTGGTGTTGGTTTCTAAGATTTCCAGCAACACAGGGAGGATAAAGGACTTTCCTAACCCTCTGCTTCTACTTTTTCTCCCTTGGTATTATGCTATGGGCTGACATGAGAGGCTGATATGAGGGGCTCACAGATGGGAAGGGAGTGGAAAAAGCCTCTTCTTGTCAAGTTTCCCTAGGGTGGTTCTGGAACTGCTCACAGTGTTTCCTCTGCCCTACAATCTCAGAAGTGGGGCTGTTGCAGGTGCCCACAGACCACATTTCCTCCCCAGACTTGGCTCTTCTGCTGGTAGTTCTGGTACTTCTTGTTAAGAGGAAAGAAGTGGTAGAGGATTGGCATTCAGCACAAGAAATCAGGCAACCATCAGATTGTACCCAAAATCACCTGAAAACTCAGCTACCCTACTTCTGAGGTCTGCTCAGGAAGATGCAGAGTTGGATCCAGCTGACTCAATCCATGTCCAGGAGCAGGATGAAGTCGGGGGAAGTTGAGCATCTTCTTCTCCCTCCAATCCCAGCTCTTTTCCTAGGCACTGGTGAGTAGCAGGAGACCTCCTATGGAAATGTGAAAAAAATGCACATTTGGGACAAAGGCACAACCAAGACATGTTGTAACCAGAAGGTTTAAAATAGAAATTCACTTCAATGGTTCTGTTCAGCAGATTAGAAACTTGCAAGAAGCTTCAAAAATTTTATTTGGACAAATTGGTTTTTCTAAAATATTCACTAAAGAAAAAAAGTGTAAGGTATTTAATGATATTTTCAGTCCAGAATAAAGTATTGCTGGAAATGAGGACGGCATGCCAGAAGAACAAACGATTTGGTGGTTAAGGCAGCTCATCTGCTGTGTGGGATAATAAAGTCCAGATCCCACTTGAAATTAGGGAATGTGATTTTCTTGCTATTAATTTAATTGTTTTCTTATTCATGCCAGAAGCAAATTCAAATTCACTTTTGGGAGGTCAAAATTCACTTCATGTTCTTGCAAATGCTCTGAATTATTTATAGTGCATAATTTTAGCAAAAAACAGTAGGAAAAGAAGCTGGTTTGGAGGGGATAATATACATTTATATTAGCTAACCAACTCTGGACTTGACCTGCTTGGAAATAGATCAATTCAAAATCATGAGAGATTATTTCCTAACAATTAATAATTCTGCCTACATTTTTCTGGGGCTAAAAGGGCTTGAATAATATTCACCAGATACCAAATGGCAAAGAAGAACATGGGAAAGTGAGTTACACTCACCATCAAATTTACATCTATATGCATAACCAGCATTTATGTTTCTGCATCCTTCTCATTTCCCCATGAGAATGCAGTAATCCTACTATTCCCATTCAGGTAAACATATTTTTTTTCTGTCTTTATTGTGAAAATAGCAATAGAATTTGGCCCATGGGGAAATAGAACTATAGTAATAATTTAGATATTTTATGCATGATATGATTAATGTATTTTGATAAATGATTTTCATAGAGATTCCATCTCCCCTGCTCTTTCAGCTTCTTCATCTGAGCTTGTTCTCTAGGTCAGCAGTTGAAGTCATGAACTTTTGCAGTCTCCATTATCCTTGGCGTTACAGCTGCTTGTCGTTTTTGTACCTCTTATATTTCCCAAAGGCTTGTCCAAATTTAAATTAAAGCTTAATGGTAATATAAGGCACTTTTATTCTTTTACAACTAACATACTGGATGGAGTACTGCTTGAAAAAATAAGGTGATTTTCAGTGGTATGATATGCATATCTCAGCGTTTTTCAGAACAGCTTTGCTACAAATCCTCCCTAAAATCAGCTAGGATTTTACACTAAGTGTAACACAATGGCTTGAAGCAGGAATTGAAAGAGCCAGCACTCATTTCCACAAGCCCTCCCTGCAACACGAGGAATTAAATGCCCAGCGAGCTCATCTCTGTGAGTAGCTCACTAAATACCTGCCTGTGCCCACTGCAAGAATGCACTCTGAGCTGTGGGAAACTGTGCGAGCTCATCCCTGGGGCTCTTTGTCTGGGCTAATTTATGTGGACTTCCCGCTGCCTAACATCAGTTCACTTATCTCAACATCTATAGCCATACATCTGGAAAAAAAATTCTCTTTAATTCAAAATAATTTTAATTCAAAACCCTTTTAATTCAAAACCAACTTTGGCATGAGCTTGGATAGAGCTGATAAATTCAAGGAGATTTAGAATTTTTATTTTCAGTTTGTAGAACATACTGAAACCCATTCATATGCACAGTTAACTGCAACTTTATAGCAATTTTGGAAATAAAGTCCTCATGGATAAGAACCTATGGAGTCTAATGTTTATAATTTTCTATGGTATCTTTTATGCAAGGATCTCAAGGCCCTTTCTAATATTTAATGTTCTTTAACACTCCACATGCTATTTCCACTTTAAGGAAAAAGTGACACACAAAGATGTTTAGTTATTTGGCAAAAAGGGACAGGTAACCCAGACATCCTGGACCCATGCCTTAGTCAGAGAACAATTCTATTGAGATTGTGTATTCAGCCCGCCCTGTTAAAATTATATAATTAATGGGACTATAAAATGAGAGACTTAATATTCCAGTAAGACCTGTAAAATGGCTATAGTTTCTAATACTTGGAAAAATGTCTGGATTGTGATACTGTATGAAGGAGAGTACATTCATCACCCACCAATACTTTACCATTCACAAAAAAATTAGGTTTTTTTATAAATAGTGAACAGATGAACAATAACTAAAAAGAAAAATCACAGATGTTAATCACCAGGGAAAGAGAAGAGTTCAGTGAACCCATGTCCCAAAATTTAAGCTTTCAAAACAAGGTATTGTTTTTAAAAGATAAGTTGAATTTTCAAATATGTACATGCCAGATAAATAAATATTAATACAAAATGATGTATCATGAGGTATTTATAATAATATTACCAATAATGGTGCACATGTAAGTTTAGTAATTGAGTGAAGAGAAAGTTCGTTCGAAAACTAGAATATTATTTAAGAAAACAACAAGTAGCCAACCCATTCTATAAAATAGGAAAAGTTTTCTTATGTAAATTCAGAGTCCATTTATCAAGGAAGATTTGAAGGCAGCAGCAAGTCAAAATACAGCTTGGCAGTGTCTAGGAAGCTATCTCTCCTATTACTGTGTTATTAATAATGTAGAACTATCCTGAACTACCAAAATATTATTATTCTGATAAGGTAAATAAACATCACTGATAATATTGATTATTCTGTCTTGCATAAAGTAATTTATGAATAGAGTAACAATTAAATTAGCTCTGACATCTCCCTCTGGAAAAACCTCTTTATTTTTCAGTTCTCTTTGGCAGTGATTTTCTAGTAATTTTATTATCTTTTAGCATAAATTAAATTCTTCTGAACATAGCCTTCCTACAATTACTTTTCTCATTTACCAAGTTGTTATCATATGATTGCTTTCTGATCTCCATACCATCATATCCTTCTCTTAAGGTTATACTGTGCCATTTCCTGTATTTCCTTGTGCTGGGTACATCTTACAGGGAAGCAATACAGTAAAAGAAGGAAAGCTACCGGTCTGATCCTCTGCTAGTTCTCCCTAGAAGATCCAGGACTAGTTCTCCCTAGCAGGTCCAGGATTAGCACTTCTCTTTCTCTTAAACTCTTCTTATTCTCAGCTGGTCCTGTAAGACTTTGGCTATTTTTACACCACACCATCGTTAACACCCACTATAGATGATGGGGAATTCTCCAACCAAAATGACAGAAGATACCAATGATTAAGAAAAGTTTGTAGGAATGTTTTAATATTGATGGAAATTTCATTTGGGGAGACTTTTGATCCAAATTATACACATTAAAGTAGCCAATAATCCAGGCTAAGGCTTAAATTACTCCTTGGTCTGATTCAGCTCCACAACACAGACACCAGGCTACAGGTGAATGCTGAGCAGTTTTGTTGGAACGGTCCACTTCTAATGGTTTTCATCATGTTCTGTGGAGCAAGGACCTGAACCTTAGTTTCCACTGCTCCAAGTTACAGACCTCGCGGTTGGATTTTTCAAAATAGTTAATGATTAACACAGAAAAGCTTCAAGTGGGAAAAATAGAAATATTCTACCCAATCCACTCTTTCCAAGAACAGTCACTCTGAGGTGGTAAATGTATTCTGGTATAAATGAAGACACCGGAACAAGGAGTTACCCTAAGTGGCCTAGAGGATCACCCAGAAACATTAGTTATTCTGAGACAACTTCCTTCATCATCTAGGTGGATTTCAAACAGTTGTTAACACACAAATTAGTGTGGTATAGGTAAAACATTCCCACCCAGTTCTAGCCCTATGGCTATATGGAGTCGCACCAAAAGCTCATCTGGCTCCCAGGCCTCTGAACCTGGGCAAACATGAAGCTAGATTAAAATCTTTTCTTGGACTGAGATTAGTATAAATTGGTTCTGACCCTTTATAGGTTCTCTTGTTCAGGTAATATTTAAACTATACATTTAACTTCACATTGTTTTTCTTTGCCCACGTCTGCATTTGTATAGGAAAAATTCCTGGGAGTTCTGATGTCAGGTACAATCCTGCTGTTCTAGCCAATGATGCCATGAAATGAAAGTCCCAGCCTGAAGAACTTCCTCCCTCACATACGTCTTCTGATACCTATGACATAATTTAAGTTTTGGGGTTTGGTTTTGCCTTGTATGTTTGTTTTTTTTTTTTAAAGTGGATAAGCTGGGAGACAGTGGTAAATCAGCTACTGGTCAAAAACACACTCTCTCTGCGGGTTTGGAAGACTCTTATGTGGAAATCTGGGCAGGAAGGAACTTATTTGGGAACTGTAATAGCTCTGCAGGTTTCCTAGTCAGCTGTTGTACAGGTGGACCTTGAAGGAATTTCCTTTTAGAAATTAAATAAAACCATATGGTAATATCTACATGCACTAAAGTACTTGAATATAAACACAGCATCCTGACTTACTTTTTATTTAGAACAGATAGTATTTATAAAGGGAACACAAAGGAAACACTTAAGATGGGAGGTATGCGGTACAAAACAGGTGAGTCAGAAGAAAGGTTCCAGTCTTGTTTTGCAAATTAAATATCTTACTGGATAAACAAGGCTACTCTCATTCTCAACAGAACAGTATTAAAAATAATATTAGCGGACTTGTTTCCAGCCCTTTGTACACATGTCAAACAATGACTTTTTTTTATTCAGGAAACATGAAAGACAGGACTTGAAGTGATGATGCAAATCATAATTGAAGCCCACCGGCAAAGAGCTGCAGAGGTTGAAGGAAATATGCATAATGTCTGGATCTGCTCCATACTGTTAGTCACCCAATTCTGCATGAACTACTGCTGTAAGCCATCAAAGGATGGGGCATGTTAACCTCCTGCAACAGTGGCTGGGGATGGGAGGATGGTTAAGTCTATCTTTCTCATTAACTAACACATTACAAATTCATCACTTAACAGAACTGTGGCAATAAATCACTGATGGTTCTTTTAGATCAGCAACTCTTCCAACATTAGCTTTCTGAATGTCAAAGCACTCTCCTATTTTTTTAAGCAACCCAGAAGGGATTACTGTATTTATGATGCAGAACTAGGGCTCCAGTGGTCTATCTTCTACTACCTCTAACAGTGTTGAATTTTCTGACCTTGCTTTGGGACACAGTGCCATGAAACAGTTATTTTGTATTTAAAAGGAACTAAAGCTTCCATGCATCTCACAATAATTGTCAGTTCTACCTCATTATGAGGAAAGAAATTATGCTTTTTGTTGCAGTACATGCAGATATTTTATACTTCATTATGTTCAACTCATAACCACAAACACGGCATGTTGCCCAATACCAAAAGGGAATCAGAAAACATTTCAACAGAACAGTTCATAATGGTGCCTTAGCAAAGATACTTTCACTTTGTAATTTTCATTTTGCAGCAGATGTCACAACAACTAATGAGAGCTTGTCCCTTGATATAATCCAGCTTTGTATCAGGCAATTCAAACTATTAATCAAAAATATTTATTTGATCCTCAAAATCCTGGTGATGAGCTTATCTTTCAAGAAATGAGTAATGATTTGGGCTCTTTTTTCTTTCAGCTTCCTACTCCTCACATTTTTTTTAAGTTTTCAAGTTGGTTTTTTTTCTACAGCAGCAAAGACATACAATGCTTAATTTGAAAATATATTATAGTCTTTCACTTCCAGAAAAAAGGTGCCTTTAAAAAACACCTACCACTTTGCCTATCCTTGATAATAAAACAGGATTAACCAAATGTTAGTACTATAAGCTGTGTGACCTTAAGAATTTATGTTTCAGTCAGGAAAGAGTCATGTGCTAAAAACATGAGTTCCATATGCCAGCAGGTAAACATACAGTTATCCAGTCCCAAAGGACTTTTTCATCTATGTATATTATTGAGATTTAATGGGTTATTTATTTTTATAAATCAGAATATAGAAGCAATTTGTTGATTTTCCATCTTTGCAGCCATGAAATCAAGAATCCTGCTTAGCAGTGAGCCCACATCTTGTTTGGTCTTTTTGCTTATGCTCTTTGTGTTGCCCTTGATGGCTTTGCCAGTTCAAGCAGAGCTTTGGCTTTCTCAAGCCCACCTCTGCATGTCTGGGCAATACTACTAAAGCCCTCTTTTGTAGCCTGCCCCCATTTCTGATTCCTATATGTGCCCATTTTGCAGTAGAGTGCTGTAATGAATCATAGAATCATTTAGTTTGGAAAGGACCTTTAAGATCAGCCAGTGCAACTGTTAACCCAGCGCTGCCAAGCCCACCAGTAAACCATGTCCCCAAGTGCCACATCTACACATCTTTAAATGCCTTTGGGTATGGTGACTCCAATATTTCCCTAGGCAGTCTGCTCCAGTGCTTAGTATCACTGTATAGGCAGAGAGGAGAAAACGAGGAAAGGATAGCATCCTTTTTCAAGTAATGTGAAACTCATGGAAAAAGATGTGAGAAAATTTGGGATGGCATCAATAAGTGAATGGACAACAAGCTGAAAAATTAATTTTAGTACTGACTGGCAGGCAAAGTTTACACTACTCACACCTGCCTCATGGGTTCTGCAAGGGAGAGATACACAAGCACCTCATAGGGAATACTTTGCTCTCTGATGCTACCATAGCCCCACTTCCTCCAGAAACCACCTCCTGAGCTAGTTTTGGGAAAGAAGACCTTTCCCCCCGCATAATGTTCAAGCTGAAACCCAGATATCTCTGTCCTTTGGGGCAAGAGACTGCCCTGGTCTTTATCCCTTGCAGCTTCCACAGTCAGACTCCTGCCTGCAGCTTTGTAAATTGTGGCTGGGAGGGCAGCTGGCTGCCACTTGTGCTTCAAGGACACCGTGATGACAGTCTGTGATGACAGACCAGTGCTGCAAAGCTAAAAAAGTCAGATGGACAGGGGACATGGCATATAGAGCCAGAGTCAACTCTCCTTAAACTGGGGTGCAACCTGACCTGGTCATCCTCTCTCCAAAAGAATGCTACACAACTGGAAGACTTAAAAACATTTTAAGGAGTGAATGTTAAGACTATTTAAGACTATTAGGGCAACACGACAAAGAAGTATAATGAGGTTTTGCAGAAGGTAGATAAGAGGTTCATATTGTATGCTATTTCCTTTGCTATGGGAAATGGGAAATGTCTGGCAAGATGTTCTTCTGTTATACTTGACAAGGATCTGCAGTAAATTTATATTTGCGATTTTTATGCCTTTAAAGCTAATGCAAGGCATGGACTGAGGGAACTGGAATTTTGTACAAAAGCTCTCCCAGGGCATGGAAGTGCATGATGCAGTTTGGCATGCGTATCCTAGAAGCAGTCTCCAGAAAAGGAAGCAGTGCTTATGGGTCAGAGAATTTCTGTGCTTGAGGTCCAGGAGGCTTCATGTTCAAGAGACAGTCTTGCTTTGCTTCCTGTCAATGCCACTCCAGGGGAATTGCTCCCACAGCTCTTCACTGCATTGTGTGGGTACATCAGTCTGCCCAAGCTTTTTAGTGGCTCCTTACACCATACTTCAGTGCTTGATGATGGCATTGGCCCTGTGTTCAATACCATTGGACTTGACACACAAGTTTTAGACTTGGAATTGCTCAACTCAAAAATCAAAGAGGACATCTTCACTGGGAATTCTGCTGAAACTTCCTGTGCTAGCCTGGCCAACAAGGTGTGACCTGTGTTGAAAAATGCACTTGAAATGCTATCCAAGTAATGGAACAACTGATGCTTTTTCTGCCTAGTGCAGTCCTACACTGCTCTGCTAACATACCATACTAATCAGTTTACAGGTAGTTCAGTCAGATCTACATTATACTGTCTCCACAGAAGTGGCTTCAACATAGACAACCTGTCACAAAGGAGCCCTGAGAAGGCAGAAATTATTGTTCTTTTCCTTCTATCATTCAAATTTTGAATAAGAACTTTACATGGACAGGACTGGAGGAACAAAACACTCATAAGCTTTTACAGACCTAGAGGCAGGCACTCCAGCTCACCATCTGGAGTTAGTGGCTTATGGTCTTCCCAATAATTCTCTGACATAAATGGCATTTGAGCAAACTTTCCTATCAAAAAGACAACTCATCTATGCTATCAACATTGGTAAATGATTTATAGGATCTGTATCCAATAACTAGGTGAGAAAAAATGTTGGAGTATATTCCGCTGTTAACATGTCAAAAGTAATGCCCTATCTAAAATACTTCTCATCAGTTTTAATAAAACAAGTGCTCTAGTGAGTAATGTTAACCATAACTTCCTAATGCAAGCACAAATTACAGTTTATAGAAACTTCACGGAATTTTACCATTTTACAAAATACGTGGTTAGGAACACACTTCCCTCACCCTCAGGTCATGATGTGCTTTGACCTCTAAAAGGCTTCAATGGAAAAACTAAAAAAATTGCCATCATTAGTAGTTCTAACATGAAACTTGAGCAAATATGATTTATCAGCGTTGAATTGGACCAAGTGATACAGAAACATAACTGTAAGGAAGCATTGGTTCTTCTTCTACTTCCTGGGTATTATGTAAATATATGTCTTCCTCAACCTCACTGACTTCAGGTTTGGATGTAAAGTTCATATATATATTTAATTTAGCATTATGAAAGTCCTTATAAAAGACCGGTACTTCAGGACTAAAAATCAGATAAGACTACTGCTAAAAAAAAAAAGCCTAAACCCTTGTGGCAAACTTGGAAAAAACACTCAGAATATTTATTTATAATATTAGGCTTCTAATATAAGGCTAATAACAGAACACTGGTATTAGAATTATTGTTGGGTTTTGCAACACAATTTATTCTAACAGTGAAAATTTGATTTTAGATAGCATGTATTCATGGCAACAGGTAAAAAAAGTTCCTGGTTGGAATTTATGAGCTAAATTAAGACTGATGTCACAAAAATCCTAAGCACTGGAAGAAGCTGCCAAGGGTGAAAAAAGAGGCATCAAACAAACAAGTTGAGGCCGGAGGAATAAAAAAGATGAGCTCTGTGTTTGCTTATTTGCAGCAAGGCTAAGAGTCACAAATGCTGTGATGAAGATTCAATAGAGAGTTCGTGAAAGAAAGGACTTCTGAGATTCAGTGGTCAGAGATGAAGTTCACAGAGGTGAAGTTCACACCACAAATTAGGTACAAGCTTTAAAGTAAATTTGGCTGTTTATACTGCTTACACAGAGAGATTGTTTTCCTTTCAGAATGCAATGTTTTTACAGTATGTTACAGTTTACATAAATTACTATGCTGGATGGAAATTTCTTGGTGAGAAACTTGCATGGCCTCTGCTAAACAGATAATACAGAAAACAGTGAGTCCTGATGAGGCAAAGTCCAGTCTTGCTTACCAGGTTTAATCCATACAGGCCTGCTTGAGTCTCTTCCTGTTCCTTACATCCATCTCTTTAAAACTACATATGGCAAAGGAGAAATTTTCATATAACAAATCAGGAGGCTGCACAGACTCTTTGAGGGAGAGAGAATTTCTCTCATTTCATTTTACACCTATCAGATGAGCAGCAGTTCTGACAAGGGGCTTTATTTAAAATGTCTGGTACAGTGGCACCCTCACTGTAAACTATGTAAATAGCACCATTCCTAGGATGTAGAAAATCAACCACCCTTTACAGGAGGAAAATTAAAGTCTTTAATTTCTTCTAGAATTAATCAGGTAATAAGTCCCAAGGCTTATTCACTCTCACATGGCAAAAGAGAACCAAAATGCATTTTTTTTAGTAAGCAATATTAGTTTCACATAGGTGAGTTTTAAGAGGGAAAACTTACCACTTTTAAAAAACAAAGTTTTAAAATAGTATATGTGGATAGATTTTTATTAATGTTTTCTTTCTTCAAGCTTTGCAACTGATTGAAAATAGAGTCCCCAAGGAGAGAAGCTGAGGCTGACTCTCCTGTCAGCTGGATGGCTGCAAGCTGGAGAGCAGCCTTATAGCTCCATGCTGGCCACAGCACATCCTGCCTGGTGCACCCTGGTAGGGTTCTCTGGCCAGAAAACCAGGATACTGTTATCAGTGAGATGTAGAGAACACGGGACCCTTTTAAAAATGACTACTCTTTATGGAAAACCTGTCTTAGACAGGGATGTTTTGTTCATCAGCAAGTACATTCCAGTACTTAACAAATGAGTTCAATGTAGCAACCTCCTCCTGTGGGTCAAAGTGCAGTGGGCAGTCCTGAGGGAGCGCTGCTGAACCCAAACTGGGAGCCTGGGGCACTGTTGCTTGGGGAATGGAGAGCATAAGGACAAGGACAAGGAACAAGAAAGACTTTTCAAAGCAAGACCTGAGGGAGATTAACATAAAGGAGAGGAAAGTGAAGCAACAAGTGAAAAGAATGAGGGTAAAGAAACAGATGAGACTGAGACTATCCAGGCTGGATGGGGCTTTGAGCAATTTGGTATAGCAGAAGATGTGCTGGTCCGTGGCAGTGGGGTTGTAACTAAATGATCTTTAGGGTCCTGTCCAACACAAAACATTTTATGATTCTACCGTTGTCCCACTACCATGTATAACTTCTCTATAAAGTGAACCATTCATCCAATGTGATACCAAAAAAGCATTAGCAGAAGCAGAAGATAAATAGAACTTCCAATTCCCTCACTGATTGTGAAACTATACTCTATTTAGTTTTCCATTTTGATGTCAAGCCTATAATTATTTTTTTAACAGAGATTACATTTGTCTTCCATAGATTGATGAATGAAGCCAGTCTTTACTATACTTGCCATTAGAATTTCTGCACAAACCTGATTTCTGGGTTACTGAATTGCTCATGACACAATAGTTAAACAGTCACCTTTAATGAAAATCTTCTGTTTTACAGTTTCACAATGTCTGTGATCTCAGGATTTAAGGACAGGCAGAAGGTACAGAGAAGCTAAGTTCTATAGCCCAGGAAAAAATGAGGCTAAACATGTGTGACCATTTGATGAATCATCAAGAGAGACTTATCTCAAATACTCTCCTAACCACAACATATCAAAAATAATTTTTGCCTATGCCCTTTGCAGTTATTTATGACAAATTCAAAAACTTTAACACAGGAGGAAGGAAACACTTGGGATTGTGTTTCAACTATGGCTACAGTTAAACTGGGCTTTAAACCATGCTAGACCTGTTCTTTTATTTCTTATACATCATCACTGGTCTGAGAATGCAGTTTCACAAGTGAAATTTCTCTCCCATTACTTGTGA
Organism: Aegithalos caudatus; assembly: GCA_013389925.1. Lineage (NCBI taxonomy): Eukaryota > Metazoa > Chordata > Aves > Passeriformes > Aegithalidae > Aegithalos > Aegithalos caudatus. Next base: position 207,244 of record WEIU01012596.1, on the reverse strand, counting down.
GTGATACCTTTGCAATGCAGGACCACCAAAAATGGGATTGCTATCCCCCGGTAATTATCGTTCTCTAAAATTAATATTATATGTTTCTTACAAAAAGCGAGTAGCAAAAAGGGAAATACTTGAAGGCTAATGAAGTTCTTTAACTTTTACAATTGGAAAAGTACAGTATTTGCCTCTTGTTTATACACAAATTTGAAAAACCGATCTGTTAGAAAAATGAATTTAGTAGACTTCATGCTGTTATCTATCCACAAAATAAGAAATTTTCTCCTGCTGATTTCAAATTAATGGCAGAACAAAGAAAAGTATCAAAGTAAGAATACTTCTGCAATCATGAACTATATGTCAAGAATATGTTGAGAAAAGAAGGCATGTATACATAGAGAGAAAACTTACAAAATGTTGGCTGCTATGGGTGCCCCCTTTTTCCCCAGACACATGTTCCCAGTCCCCTTCCTGTACAAACTTACGCCAGTTTGGTCTGGCAGTAAGAAAATCTGTTGTAAAAAGAGAACGAATTTTGAACTTTTTTACCAGGTTGGTGTTTGACAGGTTTTACACCCTAGACACCTTTTACCAAGGGGATTGTCAGTGGGAGGGATTGTAGGGGATTGTAGCTCATTTCAATAAATTTGGCTTCCTTGAGGCTATGGCTAACATACCAAACATATGGGACAATATTTCAACTGTATACTGGTCTCCATTTGATTCTGTGTTATGTTTTGCTTTGCACTAGCATGCATTTTCCTTAGATGGTGTCAAATGCCATTTATCATAAAAGTTTATGGAGAAGAGTAACAAACGTTAAATACTGTTTTCTTCTCATAGTTCACTACAATGGCATGTTTTCATGCAGTGAGAAACACAGTATTGAGCAGCACCCAGTTCATTTTGATTGCATTGTGATCCTGAAGGGCTTTGGCCAACAATGCTGTTATAAAATGTATTTAACTTTTGTAGAAAATGCCTCAGGCTTCCATTGAAGCTTTTCCTTCCTTAATACAGCAGTCACAATCTTAATAACTCTAAGTAACACAGCCCTTGAGTTCCCACAAAGAAACTATTTCAGAGCATTTGCTGATCTGCTGTAGAAAAGCATAGCATGAAACCAATGATAAATGGAATTGTTTTACATTACATGTGTGCTTATTGTTTCATAGCATAATGTCCAGGGAGGAAATACCTCTGATAGAGTCCACTATGAAAGCATGGGATTAACAGCAGAGTCAGGGCTAAATTAAATAAAGCAGGACTGAGAACATATATTCTCTTTGGAGGTATCTTTCATTGCAGGTCACTGTGAAGGGACACACAAAGGATAAGAGAAGAAAATTGCATTATAAGGCAATTTCTTGAGGGCAATGAAGAGAAAAGTTCAGCTGAAAGTTATGAGGTCATAAAGTAGCAGATGAAATTCAGATAAATTTGGAGCAATCCTAAATTTCTACACCCATTACTATAGCATCTGAAATCAATATTTCCATGCAGTAACAAGATCTAGGAGTTATATTTCCCCAAAAACTTTGACTCTGTGTCTAATAGCAAGCACAAAACCAACGACATGTTAGGAAATTCTAAGTAAGAAATGGAGAGCAAGGCAGAAGATATCATGCCAATATAAAACCCTATTTTAAATACTCCTGCTAAATGTGCCCCTGCATGTAAAATACTTTATACAGACCCATTATCATTCAAAATATATGCAGGAGAACTGGAAGAGATGTAGCGAAAGGAAAATACATGGAGCAGTTTCCATAAGTTGCCTAAGGGCAGATCTAGATATTTAAAGAAGGTATCCCTTATGCCTTATTATCTTTCTCTGTTGGCTTCTGTCATAGGCAAGATGTTAGATGGGCTTCTAGTATGAATCAGTGTTGTTTCTCCTTATGTTCTTAATCAAAACCTGAACCAAGTTGTCTGTCACCAAGTAGTTTATCCAATTTCACCTGTGATTTGAGAAGGATAGTGCCTTTGGCAATGGTAAGCACTGTTCAAGAGTTTAATACTGAGTATCATTTCTACTTTGGACTACTAAGCACATCTAACTCTTTCAAACCCTTGACCACAATAAAGCATATTGCCTAAGTGATTCTCTAGTTTTAAGACTATCCTTCATAAACCACAGATTAAATTTGTTTCAGGGCAGATCATTCATTCAAGTCTCCCAACAAGTGAGGTTTATCACAATGATATATTTTATTCTCCTAGAATAACCCCAGTGGAAAGTCTACAGTCAGGCATCTTCATTGAGAATCCAATACAGACCAATTTCCTTTTCCATAACCTCTCTTCAACAATGGCAATAAAGAGATGCCCATGAAGAATAATTATAAGGCATGAGACTTATCTCAAATACTCTCCTAACCACCACATATTTTTAGATTGTCATAGTCTAGGCCTAACATGATTAGTCCATTTAAAAACCCTAAATATATCTTTTTTCCAAGTTATCCTTTTCAACTCACACAAAATTTAAGTATCTACAACACTGTTTGGAAAGTTTTTCAAGTTTGCTACCAGCTGTGCCAAATGCTGCCTTCTTCCATTTGCTTTGGATTCAGTTCTGACTAGAAGTCTGCCATACACTGCAAAATACAGAGAGCTCATAATCTTTACCATTATCTCTATGCAATGCATGACACTGAAGGCCTCTATCACATTGCCTTATAAAGCCATTATTTTTTAAATTGAGAAGCCCTACAGTGGCTATGGTTCTGGCATGTATTCAGTCATCCTTGTTTATCTTCTTTGAAAAGATTTTCCAGTTTTAGTCAAACTGTTTTTGGAGCCTGCCTTGAAGCCTATTTCAACCTATGAGGTTTTGAGCACCACAATATAAAAAAGACATTGAGCTCTTAACAGAGTATCCAAGCAAAGCAATGAAGGTGGTGAAGGGCCTTAAGGGGAAGTCATATGAGGAATGGCTGAGGTCACTTTATGTCTTCAGCCTGGAGGAGACTGAGGGGCATTTCATTGTTGTTTGCAGCTTCCTTATGTGGGGAAGAGGAGGGGCAGGCACCAATTGCTTCACTTGCATGACCAGTGACAGAGGAGGAAAATGCATGAAGCCCAGTCAAGGGAGGATTAGTTTAGATATTAAGATGTTTTTCACCCAGAGGGTGGCTGAGCACTGGAACAGGCTCCCCAGGGAAGTGTTCACAGCACCAAGCCTGACAGAGTTCAAGAAGTGTTTGGACAACACTTTCAGGCTCATGGTGTGGCTCTTGGAGTGTCCTCCAGGACAGAGCCAGGAGTTGGACTTATTTATCCTGATCAGTCCCTTCCAACTCAACATATTCTGTGATTTTATGTAGGGTTTTTTTGTTTTGTTTTTCGGGTTATTTTTATGACAAGGGAGGCAGAATTGCATACAGTATTAATGCTGAGGATGAACAATACATTTATGAGTGCAAAATATAGCTATTGATTTTCCCTTCATTCCTTTCTAAATCATGCCTTTTATTTTGCCTTTTTTGGAGCTCTGTTGAATAGACATTAAATTGTACATTTTCCATTAATTGCCATTTATAATCCAAAGGCTTCACTCCTGAATGTGACTGGTCAGGCAGAATCCATTATTTATGCAAAAAGGAATTCTTCCACCTTACCTTTACCTGCATTGAATTTCATCTAACATTCTCTTGTCCAGTCACCAGTTTCAGAAAGTTACGTTATTCTTCTTCATTGTTGTCTTCATCCTTACTATCAGAAAGAACACAAATCCTCTGTAAATCCTTTCGCTTCCTATTCAATGTCTTCCTTGTCTTCTCCTTCCCCTGTCATTTAGGTAGCACAGATTTGAACATGGACACCCACAAACTTTGGTGACTTTTCTGAAAGGCTGTAGTTAACATTTCCCTTCATCCCTTGCATCCAATCTCATAGCTGATCCATGTCTTACCCCATGGCTCTTTGGATTTCCAAGAGCTTTTGAAGAAAACTGACTTGACTAAATATGAACCAGCCATCACATATATTCACATGTCCATCAATTAAATTATTTCTCAGAGTTTTACTAACTTGTTTGGTTTAAATACTGTGCTACAGATGTGTAGTTTCCTTCCTTCTCCCTGGAACCTGTTTTGAAGAATGGTATATCTGCCATCGTTCCAGTCATCACGTAGCAAAATAGTTCTTATTAAAGTGGCTACATGTTACCATTGTCAATTCAATAGTTTAATCCTTGACTTCTCTTAAAGCCCAGGTATAAACACTGTCCATCATTACTTAGTATTTCCATCTTCAATATTTCTTTGACCTCTCTATCCACTTAAGTCAGAGACTCTCTGAGGAACATCTTCTCTCTCCAAAGGGATCTAACATGGATCTCCAATTTAGTTCACAATAAAAGCTTAAGTAAAGAATGTATTTGGCTTCTCAGCAGTGTTCTTGCCCCCTCAGAGCTTCTTCAATGCCATTTGGCTCTGCGGCCTCTCTAGGATGCTTCCTGCTCTTCATATGTCTGCAAAAAATTTTAATATTCATTTGATCCTTTTAGCTCATTGTTCCTTGAGCTCTGTTTTGACATGCACTATTGCATTTATACAATTAATCGGCCAGAGTTTAAAATCCTTTGTCTTTTCCTCACTTGGATACAATTCCATCTTTTTGAAAGATGTCTACTTATTCTAATAATCTATTTATTGCATTGATTAGACATGCTTGCTTCCTTTTCACCCTTATTCAAGCCTTCTTAACACTGCTATGTTTCCAGTATGCAGTTCTACACTAACCTTCTTTTCCTGTAAAGATTTACTCCAGGTTCAATTTAACAAATTCCTCATTTTCCATATTTACCCTTTATGAAGTTGTGTACCTCTGGGGTAGTGATGGT
>WEIU01012596.1:173549-202041 GCA_013389925.1 Aegithalos caudatus | reverse complement strand
CTTTTGTCATTTATAAACTATTAATCAGCAATTCCCGTTTTATTAACTTTAATATGTTACACATGTTATTTGGATAATGTCAACCATACCCAGCTTTAATACATTGTTTTAATTAGTTAAAAGACAGGGAGCCACTAAAAATACACATTAATCAGTGAAAAAGCTGAGACATTAAGCATTCTTTAGCTCATTTTTAAGCTGGTACTTTACTAAATCCCTACAAGCTCTCTAGATCTTTTGATACGCCTGCAGAACATGGTGGTTTGAAAACATCAAATTAACTTTTGAAAGAGTCATTTCATGAGATACATTTACTTTTTTTTTATGAATGACTTTCCTTTTTTAAAGCTGAATCCTTTCAGGAAAACAGAGCAATTCTAGTTTATTTCAAACAGATAATGTCTTCTTCTGGTTCAAGTAAAGATATTCAATATAGAAATTTGGCTCAGATCTCTGTTACAGAATAAGAAATCAGTCCTCTAAAAATACTTGCTTGCAGTGCCTCCAAAATGTATTATTATTAATACTTCTCAATATGAACAAATCCCTGAGAGTCATGAAAGGTGGCATAATGTAAGACAAACCCATGAAGACAGTGAGGGAGGGAAAAAGTCATACTATGCTCTATTTAGAAAGTATGATAATGCAAGCTACAGACAATCAACTTAAACAGTACAGGTACTATTTCTGGCATGGTTGACAAGAGTTTGATTTTTAAAGTCTTAATATTTTAACAGGCAGTAATTTTCAAGCACTTTTCCAGATCTTATAAAAGACAATTCTACCAATGCCTATCAACAGAGTTGGATTTTTAATATCACGGCACAGATCTCTATCATTTGAGGCAACAATAATCACAGTAGACTGCTCCTCTCTGCTCAGGCAGATCACTGGAGGAGACACCTGTGTCTTTTGCTGAGCCTTTTCAGGTAGTTGAATCCAATCCCTCCTAGTTCTTCATGGTCCCTACTGCATACTTTATTTTCTCCTACTTCTGCAGACCTTTTCTGTTGCTGTCTGTCCACATCTTCACCACTCCTTTTCCTTTTCTTTACTATCCTCTCTCCCCTCTCTGATCCCTGTTGGTGCTCCACACTATCCCCTTTATTCTTCTCCCCTTAATCTTTTCCAATTTCCTGAATTTCTATCAACAGAACTATGTCTTTTTCTGTGGTATTGGTCATAGAAACAACAATATTTAAGTTGATGCTCAAAACCCACTTCTCCTTAGGCAAATATCTCAAGGAAGTTCAATCATAATTGCTTTTGACAAATAGAAGCATTTGGTAAACAGGAGCTTATACAAAACCCTAGCTACCAAGCTGTCTGTAGCAGTTAACTGATTCTTTGACAGTGTCAGAAGAGCCTGTAATAAACAAGGGCCTCTAAATTTAGCTTAGAATCCAATCATTAAAAATGAAATCTAGGAGCTAACCCTCCCCTTTATTTCCATATCTGCAGCCTGGCTCTGCCTTCACCCAGTGATGTCTGTGCAGTGCATCAGCTTCTGTGGAGAAAGTGGTAATTTCATACATTTTTCTTAAAATTTAAAAAGGCAAGGACAAACTGTGGCACCCTGCAGGCATACATTCACTTGTATATGCTTCTATTTTCATATAAACCCCTTCCCAAACCCAAAGCTAATGAATGGTAATTGGATACATGGATAAGAAACCCCATAATTCATAATTGTTACTCTGAATTGAGCACTGCATGATATTGAACACTGGGTAGTCAAAACCATCATGGGCACCCTCCACTCTGTGCAGCATGAATGATCCAGGCTAGCGCTTTCTTGGGAAAAAATACTTTGAGAACAAACATGTGACCAATCACATTATCACCCTTTGTTCGTTTCTTTCACAACCTCTGGCAACCTGAACATTTTAAATTCTTTCCTGGTGACATCTGTATTCATGCATCTAACGCAGATTAAAACCCACAGCAACAACACTACCCTTGTGCAGGGAAGCATCACTGTCAGCCCTGTTCCTATACTCACTGAAACCACTGCCCTTTGGAGCCCCACTATCAGCTCTTTCCTATTGATCCAATTTGCATGACCAGTCAACAAAGGCTATCCCACAGCCACCTGTAAACCTTGAAGTTTCTAGTTTCCAGCTGAAAACTGTCCCGCTCACTCATTATTTCTCTGCTCTTTCCATACAAACTCCTAATGCCTGTCAAACATCCCAATTCTGTCATTTGGGAGTTGGCTTAAAGCTCCAGGGAATAAAAAAACCCACAAACAGATGGGAGAGGTTTCCTTGGAGTTATGCCTACTCTGTCTATACTCTGCCTAGGCTAAACAGCACAGCTTGCTTAAAGCATCTTACACAACATGGCAAGGAAAATTAACATATTACACTGACCAATGTACTTAATTTAAAAGTTTTAATTGGGTCAGGAATTTAACTGTCAGCTTTTTGTTAGTTGAAACATATTTTTTTGGACTCACTCCAATTAATATTTAAGTGAAGTGTTTTCTTCAGCACTTAACATGAATATCAGCTGTAAACTAAGACAACTTATTGGGAACAAAAATGCAGGCTGTGCAAATCCACAAATTTCACCCATATTTTCAAGATCAAGATAACTATACTGAACACCATGAGAACTGGTCAAAGAAAAAGGGGATATTTATACGGGTTTAAATTCACACAACTTCAGATGTTGAAGTTTGCATTTTGAAAGTACTACAGATAAGAACATCAAAGCTAGCAAACCTGAACAGGAAAAGAGGTTTCATAGACTGGTCTGAGGTACTTGTCAGCAAACTTAATTTAGCATAATATTCAACTATGCCCCAGATAGAAGCACTTGAAGTATGTTGCAGCTCCATTCCCCAACTCTTACAGACATGCCTACATGCCTACTTCATCAGTCATAGACCAGAAACTGTAGCTCTTTTGTCTTCTATGGGTAAGATTTCTGAAGCTGCCAGAGGTCATAAAAGCAACCAGGATTAGAAAACACAGGGAAAATATGTTTTTCCTTGAGGGAAAGGCAGATTCAGGGCTCTAGTTCTGAGCTGAGAGTCTGCTGGGAAAAGGGAAAAGAAATGTGGGAACAACACTTATTACAATACAGTCAGTTTGACTAAGCAGATTTAGTGACATTTCCTTTTCTCTGTAAAGCCATGGCCACATGTAGTCCTAAGTAAATATTCCAAATTGTAAGTGCTATGAATTATAGCTTTTTGCTATGAGTTCAAAGCTCTCCATGACAGATCTACAGCCTGACTCATTGTATTTGGAATAATGATTATCCTGTATAAAACACAACAGCTTTCCTCTTGGGGTATACAATGGAAGACTTTCTCCGGTGATTAACCACACTAGTCACTGAATGATTTACAAAAGTGGTTAATGGGACTTTTTGAAAGTACCCAAATACTTATCTATGCCTGGAATAAAAGTTACCTTCAATATAGATGCAGGGATGCTCTTTAAACACCTAAATACTAACATTTAGCAATTTTCCAATGCTCTGTTCAAGCAAAGGAGAGTATTCATGCTACCTGCCAAGCCACACACTGAAAACACAGAGGGTATTCTGCCTCAGCAGCTGACAGCCTTTTGCTGCTATTTCTGACCCCAGTTCCTGTCAGTCTTCCTTTGCTCCTTTCATAAAGCCCATTTCCATATGGGTTCATCTTTCTTCAGGCCTAGTCACCATTATTCCATTATGTTTCACTGTCTTTGGGCTATGTTAGCATAGCAAAGGCCAGAGGCTCTTTCATAATAATGAGGTACAGATGTGCCTCTGCTTTTCAGTCTGTCCTGTGTTCTTTCTCTGTCCTGAGCTAGTAAGACAGAAATTTATGCTCTTTATATGACACAGTTTGAAATACACTTTAGGACAACAGTCCTAATTCCCTGTCAGATCTGAAATGGGAAAACTTTTCTACTGATGGGAAGATTTGAAGAATACAATCATTTCCCAGCAAAGTTTAGGTACTTTTTTTCCTATAAAGATTGTTCTATTTCACTTTTTGGATGCAGATTACTTGCATAAATGTCATCATCTAAACAAGATACACTGTATCTGGAGAAGCAGAACACACACTGCTGAAGTGCTTTATCTCAGTGAAACAGGGGCAGCTTTGTACTCTTGAAAGTGACCATCAGAAAGGGTGCTGGTCCCTTATTATTTAGTCTAACAACTGAAGGAAGCAAATGACCAAGCTATTTTAATTTTTATTCTTAAAGCACCTCTTACACAGATTGTGATGGGAGCATTTTGTGAAAGACACTCTCACGTCTTTGTTGAAATCAGGTCTAGTCAGGGAAGGAAGCTTTTGCTTCCTTTTGCTGCTGATTAAGAGTCTAGGGCTTAAAGGGCAATTCCAGACAAGGAAGGAGATCTTTATCACTGCCTTTGGAACAGTTCCCACTGTTGTGCTTATTTTCCCCCACTCTTTCAATCACAATTTACAGCTGTAAAACATATCTCAGAGAATGTACCAGCATATCAGCTGTTCCATGAAGATGCTAGATCATTCAGCATTGTTATGTTTTTAATACTTAAAAATGTTTCTAATAATATTACATGGTTTCAATCAGTAAACAGTTCTTAAGAGCTGCCACAGCTGTTTTCTGAGCAGCTAAAGTAGATCAGCTTGTAAGAAAGCAGCACAGGACAGTCCTCCTCTAAAATATACCATGTGGGCAGAAGCCATCTGGTGACTATTACATGTCACCTTCTTCTCTTCGTATTATTCACCTAAGGTCCAGTCCATTCAGGAGAGATCTTTTATGTTGCAAACCAGGAGAGTAGCTTAGGATCAACTGTAAGCATTCAGATATAACACATCTCTTTAAACAATCAGTAAAGTTAATGCCAGGCTGAACATGTGCCAACCATGTGCTCCCATCATGATCAAAGCAAATCACTAAGGGCTACCTTGAGGGAAACAGCAGATCAATGGAGGTTATCCTGTGCTTAATCTGTTGCTGGAGGAGTGGGCCATGGATGGTCTACTGTGTATTTAGGAATCCAGATACACTTCAAGATAGATCTTAGAATTTGGAGAGGGTCTATGAACTGTCTTTCAAAGATGACCAGGGACATAAATCACATGAGCTTCCAGGAAAACCTGAGGGAGTTGTACTTCTTTGTCTGGCAAAAGAAGGGCTAAAGGGAAATTGAGTAGCAGCCGACAACTACACAAAGAGATCAGAGAATCACAGAATTACAGAATCAATTAGGTTGGAAAAGACCTTTGAGGTCATTGAATCCAACCTATGCCCTAACACCACCATATTAACACGACCATGGCATTAAGTGCCACATCCAGTCTTTCCTTAAACATCTCCAGGGACTCTACCACCTCCCTGGGAAGCCCATTCCAATATCTAATCACACTTTCTGTGAAGAATTCTTCCTGATGTCCAACCTAAACTTCCCCTGGTGCAGATTAAGACTGTGTCCTCTCATCCTGTCAGCTGTTGCCTGGGAGAAGATGCCAGCCCTCACCTTGCTACAACCTCCTTTCAGGGAGTTGTAGTGAGTTATAAGGTCTCCCCTGAGCCTCCTCTTCTCCAGCCTAGACAATCCCTGCTCCTCATATGACATGTGCTCCAGACCCTTCACCAGCTCTGTTGCTCTTCTCTGCTCCAACACTTCAATGTCCTTTGAAACTGAGGGGCCCAGAATTGGACACAGCACTCAAGGTGTGACCTCACCAGTGCCAAGCAGAGGGGGACAGTCACTGCCCCGGTCCTGCTGGCCACACTATTGCTGATACAGGCCAGGATGCCCTTGGCCTTCTTGGCCACCTGGATCATATTCAGCTTCTGTCAACCAGCACCCCAAGGTCCTATTCAATCAGGCAGCTTTCCAGCCGTTCTGACTCCAGCCTGTATCATTGCATGGGGTTGTTGTGGCAAAAATGTAGGACTTGGCACTTTGCCTTGTTGAACTCCGTGCTATTGGCCTTGGCCCATTGATCCAGCCTGTCCAGGCCCTGTGCAGGGCTTTCCTACCCTCCAGCAGATCAATACTCTGTCCCAGCTTAGTGTTGTCCACAAATTTGATATTACAGATATTACAAGGATAACACAGACTTCTCATGGCAGTAGCAGAGAACCTAAGGAGAATCAAGGAGCATGTGTTCTAACTTTGAATTTTCAGATCGGACATTAAGATGAATTTCTTCACAAGCAGGGCAGTGCAACACTGAAAAAAGCTAGGTAGAGAGAGGGTGGACTTGTCTGCTTTTCAATATTCAACTAAGCAAATCCATTGCTCTACTGTTGCTTAAAGTCAATGGTGATAGAGGTAGTGAACTAGGAATGATGATAGTTCTTGTTTTAAACAGAAGAATTAACTGACTGACATCTAATTGTTGACCCCAACCAATGCTTCAGTGATTTTGTGAGTATTTCTGCAATAGGAACTGACAAATGATGCAACTGAGACTCCATGATCTTCCAAAGCCCAGGTCTACATTATTATTTTCTTTATTTCCTGAAAGAGAAAACAAGTGGTTGAATTATCTTTATTGATGGACAAGTTCATGTGAGCAAGTTCTCTCAGGGGTGACAGTGGTTATGACTGAAATCCCAGTCTAGTTCCACCTTAGTCCTTACAAAATAGACAGTCGCAAGTCTTCCATAGCTTCTTTCTAAGTGTCCCCACAGTAGTGTAGTATAAATGCTAGTTGATACCTCTTATATTGTCTGTGCTATACTTTAGAGCTTAGAAGAAAAGATTCCTTTCCACTACCTTTTTTTTTTTTTTTTTTTTTTTTTTGGACTTGTACAGTTTTGGAGTGACTGCCATGATAGCCATGCCAAAACATAGGCATTTGAGATCCTTATCGAAGCATTGTGTTTGGCAGAGCTCCAATATCTAAACTTACAGTGACTGACAGGCTGCCCAGGGCCTGCATGCAGTATGACACTTGCTGTCCCACTGATTTGCCACAAATACTACTGAGGGACCTGTAGCAGTGCCAGTGATTCTGGCCATAGACATTTTTGTTGGTCTGTGATACAAAAGAACATAATTTAGGCCAAAAAACATTGGACAGGACCTGTTCTCCATTAAAAAGGTTTCTACATCACAGAAGCACATGAACAAAATATTCCTGGGAGGATGAGTGTATCTCAGTGTATGAGGAAGAAACAACTCAGGAATAACTGAAGCCCATGTTCAGCCTGTTGCCTATACTAATGACAGCAAGAATCATAACTTTTATTTTTGGGCTATTATGTGAAATTATCAAAGCCAATACACATGTTATTACCAAAGTTTAAAACTTTGTAATACTGACATTTGTAAAAATTCACCTTATTCAAACCTACATGGATGTACTTGCCAACAGTGCACGATCTTGCCTAACATCTTATTAACTTCACCTGCCACATCAAAACTGAAGAGCCCTCTGCATCGTGGTTTGGCAGCATGAAACCAGACATAGAGAATTAAGACCTTGCCACATCCCATTTTTCACCATCTTCCCAGAAGCACACAAAAATGCAGATGTTACAAAACAAAATTCATCTAGACTCTGACACTCTGAGACTGGTTTCTAGTCCACAATATTGAATTTATGTGAACTCCTTAGAATGCAACATGCTTGACTTCCTGTTGCAAATAAATGTGCATCCAAGGTTAAAATATAGCCATCTTTAACAGAAAAATGCTGTATGTAATAGAGAACCAGTGAAAATGAAGCCTACCTCATTTTGTGGAATTTAGTAACTTGTAGTTACTTTCCTTTATTTTCTGAAGTTCCTGACAAGTCCCTCTTTCACATGTAGTATTGGAACCTGTGTCAATATAAGGTTCTTGTTGGTTCAAGTTTTTGGAAGACAGTGCTTGTTTCTGCTGGCCACCAGCTAAAACTGTGATCACCAGGTTCTCACAAGTAGTGCCAGTTCAATGGTAGTCAAAAAAACTTCTCTCAGCTATCCCCAGAACCAGACACCAACATGCTGATGTTTGCTCTTCCTTCAATCCCTAATGCATATTGTAGAAAGAANAAAAAAAAAAAAAAAAAAAAAAAAAAAAAAAAAAAAAAAAAAAAAAAAAAAAAAAAAAAAAAGCTTTATATTGTAGAAGGGCTAGGAATCACTGACAGCAGGCCCAGCTAGCTGGGAATGATGTGACAATTAAAAACACCAAAGCCTGTTCTTAATATTTCAGCAGGTGAAACATTAGTTGTTAAATTGAGGACAGGTGACAGACTCTTGAATTTAAACATACCTTAGAGCAACCTGACATCAAGTGTGATGGGATCTGGGTAGCAGCTATCTGTCTCAGCCAGTGCCCCCACTGGTGTTCTAGAGGTGATTTATTTCCCCAGTATAACTCCACTGAATCAACTGAATTTTCTAAATCTTTTTTGTTCTTCCTCACAGCACTAACACCAAATTTGGTATAAATATTTTGTAAATAAGGTATCAGACCTGATCTAAAGGGTGATCAACATTTCTTAACACAGCACCCAAGAGAAGGATCATATTAAAACATCATCCTCTTCTTCCTGATTACAATCAATTTCCATATTAGACATCACAATTTTTACTTCTGATGATTTCTAGCTGGTTTTATGTGAAAACATAATTTGCCTCCAAGGATAGTAACAGCTCCAACATCTTTGTCTAAATCGTCTAATGTAACTATATGAAATAATAGTATTTAACATTCACTTTTTAGGCATGAACAGTTGAGGTTTTATTTCTCTTCAGCATAAGACATGATATGTATGAGTGTGTTATGGCTTTTTTTCTCAATGGCATAAATTCAGCACTTCATTTATTATGTGCTAATTTTATGTCTTTCTGAAGGCTTTGTAAAAAAAAAAATTAAATTACAGAAAACTTAAATCACAACTCAGAAAACTTAAATCACAACTTCTAGCTTGAATCATACAAAAGAGAAAGGACATTGATTAATTCATGACTGGAGAAGCTTATTTGTTTTAAGAGCTATGAAACTTACTCCAGTTTCTCTTATCAGTATTTATTTCCCTTTTATTAAATGCCATTAGGGCTACAACATTGCAAAAAATATCATGAGAAAGGAAATAGATGGAAAAAAAGAAGACATCACTATTTACAATGTAATACATACAAAGCCTATAGAAAGCACTTTAATGATCCCTGAGCTTGGTTCCTAGCCAATTTTAACTTTATTCCTGAGAACTGGATTATTGTCTAAGATTTTGGTTTCATTCAAAACCAAAAGTTGGATATAAATTCCCACTCAGTTCAAGAATGCTTGATTTATACTTAGTCTGGGACTATAAATCAGTGAAGGGTATGTTAATTTAGGGGAGGTAAAAGGAAAAGAAAAATCTGAGATACCCTAGGTAAAAATTGCATGGCACTGGAAGAAAGGAAGGGAGTGGAAAGCATGCTTGCTTAAGTAATGTTTAGACCACGAACTTCATTTTGCAGTAGGACTAATATAACGTGCAGTGGTGAAGGTACGAATGCAAAATTCAAAAAAGTTAGTGATAGATTCATGGGGTCTTTTGATCCCTACTGCAGCCAGTTATCCAAAAAAGATATCAGGTGGCTGCTGGATGCCTGGAAGGTGTTTTCTAGGGCTGTTTGTATTGAAGTGCACAGTGATTAAAACTATTTTTGTGTTAGGATTTTAGGGGAAGCTATCCTGCCACAGTCAAAATTAGAAATCTTGCATACTTTGGGGAAAGAAAAAAAAAAAAAAAAAAAAAAAAAAAAAAAAAAAAAAAAAAGTTAAGGAAGAGTCCTCTGCCCTGACAATTCTGCTGCTAATGTAAATTAACACATCAAGTAACCTCTTCCAAATGAAAATAGTTTTCATTAGAGAGGAAAAATGTTTTACAGTCTTGAGTGTAGAATTCACCTCTTTGCTCACTTTATTTTGAAGTGGTAAATTTCTTAAAATCCAAACCTTTTTACCCAATATGTACAGATTTAAGAGGGCACAGGATGATGACTGTAGTTGTCCTGGACAGGAAAAGAAACCCCCCTCAGCCGTATTGCTTGTTCCTTGCTAGCTCTGATCTTACTCAAGAAGTGAACAGGGGTTGCCCCCTGGCTTCATTGTTTCTTTGTTTTCTTGCCTTATGGGTGTAGTGAGATAGATATGACCCAGAAAAGGAAGAGGACATCCACTGCTAGCTGTTGCAGAGCACCTTAGGGATCAGTAGGCTGTGAGCACTAATGGAGTCTGATCTTCTACAGGTGAGCTCATGGTCCTCTCAGCTCTGAGCATTTCTCCTGGGTGAGGTTCCTGGTACATAGTAAGGAAACAAAAAAAGCAAAACAAAACAAACAACCAAAAAACAACTGATTCAGTTTTGATGTAATTGATATTTTATGCTTTTTTTCAGTACTGAATAGATTGGATGGAAATACATCTCATCTTGTTGTTAGTAGTACTGTCTTTACCTTAGTAGATAAGTATATCCAGAGGAGCAGAGCTTGGTGTTTCTATGTATATAATCTAAGAGAAGCAAATGATGATCCTTAGTTCAACAGTGTAGTTCAAAATAAAGTGAATTGATAGAGATTAAAATTAATTTTTTTTCAGGCTAGATAATTTTTTCCAGTAAAATTTCAAACTACTCTGAATTCCAGTTATCCTCATTTATCCAAAATTATAGATAATATTTTTCACAGATTATCCTGCTTGTATTTTTGACAGGGACAAAAGATGTTTGTCTGAAAATAACTTTGTTTGCAAGACAATTTGCAAACTGTTTCTAAGTTCTATGGTTTTGCATTCTCAGATGTCTCAGCCAAATGGATGGCTATCTAAAACCCTGAACCTCTGTTGATCTAGTTTAGTCACTTCCTATTGCTGATCAGCAGTGATCTCTGGGAAGAAATACATTTTTTGCCCATCACATAATATGTAAAGCAGCAGACTTCTAATATGCAAGAATAATAGTATAAAAGGTAGTCCAGCTGAGGCCTTGTTAGAAGCTCAGGGAAAGTTCACCAATATGCTACTAATACATCCCCATCCTACAAAGAATTATTGTCTCCCTTCAAAAAGGGTGTCATTATAAGCTAAGATGGAGATCCATGATATTTTCTGGCAGCTAAGTGGTGCAGCTAAGCCCAAAGAAAGCCTGGTAATGACTTTAAGGATATGGCTGCGCTCATGAGTAAGTGATCAGATGCCCAAGACAGCTCTGCAGAAAGTAAGCATGAGGAGGGATGAAGATGTTAAATGTGTTACGGAAGAAAAGCAGGGGCTGAATATATTTTTCCTCAAAATTTTCAGTGGAAGTATTCATAATAAACAACTGTACTAGAACTAAGCTAATGCTAAAAATACAATTCAAAGCACAACAAAGACAACAGGAACCTTGCCATCACCTTAAGAGGAAAGGAAACATACTTAGGTAATACACAAACCAGTTTGAATTTTCCCTGATGCTTACATTTCACCATTATTTTTCTGCCTAAAATATTTGAAGTTTTTAAACTTTTCCAATTCCCTCCTGGCAAACACCTCATCATGTTCTGTGTGGTTGGCTCCAACCAAAGTTTACTACTTTAATGTCCATGAAAATACTGTTCTCATGGTATTTTCTCCCAAGCCAAAAATCACATATTACTTAAAATCTTTCAAGAAACCCAAATCTTCCAAGATTTCTAACCTAATTAGACTTGGATAAAGTCAAGAGACCGACTTCTAATGGTTTTGACTCCCACAGTTTGTCAGCATCCTACAGCTACTCCAACCCTACAGCTGGGATTTACTTCTTTCACTGTTTTTGCTAAGCAGAGAATTTATTGGGTTTTTTTAATATCCATCTGCAACCATGGCTGCAGAGATCTGCAGAGATCTTTGTGTTCTCTGCCCCATCATTATCCCAAATTCATGGCTATGAGATGAGATTACATGCTTAGATGCACGGGCTCTCATGATTATGCCACATTAAAGATTACTTTATCCTTAGATTACATTACCTTTTTTAAAAAAAATTGTGTGCATTCTCAATTTTCAGTAAGTTAGTGCTATAGAGAAAATGCTGCAGACTGCAAAAAATAATTCAATTTTTTTTTAATAGTCTTCTGTGTCTCCATAGAAGAATCAACTTTTAACTAGTTGGCTGTCTTTCAGATGGTTGCTAGAGGTAAGTAAATTTGTAGGACACAAACCAGCAGACCAAATACTGGTTCTCTTCACTCCCATCCTACCAGAAAAGCCCAACCACATGTTCTTAGGGCTACTCTAAAAATGTATAGGGACATTTTTTTCTTGTAGCAGAAGTCCTTGGAAAACACTACTAAAGGTCAGCCTGAGGCTGCTCTTCTCCCTGAGGTGTTTTACAGTGTGATGAAAAAGTTCCCTTGGCCACATGATTAGTAGATACAGCTGAAAGAATCATCTACAGGAGAACCACTCAAGTTGACACAAACTTTCTAAACGTTCATTGACTGTCAGGTTTTTATTGCTCACTTGATGTAAAGTGCATTCATAACACCCAAATGTGAAATCTTTCACTGTCAGTAAAAACATGCCTTTGACCTTTCGGAAAATATCAGACAACACACTTGGTTTTGAAACTCTGAAAGCAGCAGAAGCCTTTGAATTATTAATGTCTCTCCTATATTCTTGCCTGAAAACTCAATAGGAACAATTTACTCTGGTAAGAAGCCATACCTGAGAATTTTAATGCTGAGTTTCAAGAGACAGGAAAAAATGAAACAATGCATATGAACTGCACAGACCAACACCTCAGCTATCTGCTTGGCCCAGTGACAGTAGGAAGTGTCAAGTATGGGTTGAACAGAGACAGCTTAATCCAGCACAGTATCGTTGTGCCAGGATGACATATAGAACCTTCGGATGTTATTGTTGCATGTGCATAAATTTACTGGGAAAATCCCATAGGATAAATAACTAAAAATGTAAGACTTATGAAAAAGATCTTCAAATGAAGAGTTTGTTTATGAAAGAACATATCAGTGCTTTTAAAAAGTAGGTAATTTTCTGTTTAGCATGAATGGTCTTAGTGCTGTGAGGCTCACTTTTACATCTAACTGTTATTTTAAATTGCTGACGGGTTATTATATACAAACCCAGAGCTGTTTAATCTCAAAACATGATCCCAGAATGCCAGGAAGCAGTGAAAGTGGGGCTGCTCCACAAGAGAGGAGAAGCTGGGGTTCTGCTTGGTGCCTGTCTCACAGGGTCTGAGCACATCAGGCTGATGTTAGGGTCTATCAGCAGCCACAAGAAAAGCAACTGATAACCCAGCTCAGGGTCCATCCAGAACATACATTCTGGAGAAAAATGGACAAAAAGTCAGGGGTGGACATGAGGCTGTAGCATAGTTCTTCCATCCATGCTCAAACAAGGTCTGTGTGTCTCAGATTAGGATGAGGCCCTGAGCCATGGGTAGTGGGGCTGTAACCACAGGAGAGGCTTGGCAGAGACATTCAGGACTGTAGTTCCTTTGAGGCCATAGCACTGACCTGATTCTGCCTTAGTATGTCTTTTATAAGTCTGAGGTTTTGAGATCTAGTAACCAAAGAGTAAAACATTTTCATCACTTTCATTAAGTGCTTTGGAACCTGTTTCTATACAGTATTCTTCATTAATGAATATAAACTAGAAGGCTGGCTTTCCTGGTGTAACCTTAAAGCTGTTCAGTTCTGGGCTGTATGTCTCCAAACACTTCCTAGCATTTCCTGGTGTAAAGTTCAGGCTAACAATCAGTTCAGGGTCATTGGCTATTCCTTGCCCAACCCAATCACTCAAAGAAACTGGTGGACAAACACTAGGATTTATTCAGCACAAAATGCTACTGAAAAATAGGTTACTTTCTTACGCTTGCCCAGAGCTACAGTAGGTACTCAAAACATTCAATTTATGACCTGCTTGAATTCTCCAGTTTCCATGTATTGTAATGAGGTCAAATTCTGTCTCAGACCTGATTTACTGCTATGATAACTAGAGTGATAATGCTTGTCTACACTTCTCCTATGACTCTTTCCATACGAGCATGACTAAGAAATAGTCCTTGGCTTGTTTGTCCCTGTTGATACCTGTGAAACTTGTATTATTCTCTTGGAGGAAGGGTATGGCTGGAGCACACATTCCCAATATGTTAGTAAAGATATCAGACATTGTGGGATGACCTCACTTCCACCCAGATCAGCAGATAAAAATCAAATGTCTCCCATTCCACTGAACAAGACCAGGTAACAGGGCAAATACAATGTAGAAATGTCCAGTGAAACTCACTATTTTTACTCTTCCTTCTAGCCATTAAGTGTGGGCTGGAAAACAGAGCCCTTACGCAACTCCCTGATCTTCAAGTCCAACACCTGAGCCACCCTGAGCATGAGGACCAGCACAGTATTTCATTACTTTTTAATTTCTTTAAAAATTTGAACTTGATTTCAACATCATCTTTTCACTCCATATAAAGAAGTCCATCAGCCTTTACTCTGTGCAGGTGCTGTGCACAGCATTCTGGTGTGCAACATCTCATCTCCCAGGGATGTACAAAGGGCAGCAGCCCTGCCTCCCCTGAAGCTCAGCAAGAAGTCATCCTGTTAAGCAGAAGTTACTCTACTTTTGAACTCAAGTTGTTTGGCAATTTTTTTCCTGACACTTGCATCCTCAGAGACCTTGGAAGTCTGCAGCTCATGCATTTTCAGACTAAACAGTTTATCCATTATTTAGTCTCCATTATTGCTTTTATGGTCAGTAGCTATTTTCACAGTCTGCATTAAATAAACTAAGTCCTACCTACTCTGATGACATAGAATCACAAAATATTTTGAGTTGGAAGGGACCCATAAGGATCATCAAGTCCAACCCTTAAGTAAATAGGGATTGAACTCACAACCTTTACATTATTAGCAAAATGCTCTAACCAGCTGAGCTTACCTGAGGGTCTTCTGTAAAGACTGCTCACCTGCCTTATTGCCAGTCTTGTTTGTCAAGAAAAATATGATACATTCCTTGTGCTGTGGATGATGGATAAATGGTAAAAAATGAACTAAAATTGCTGTGTTTGGTGAGGTAAGAATTGCTTGGACAATTGATGCCATAGGAATTGTTGTTGGCCTCCTGCTCTCCTGTGCCCACTCATTCTCTGGAGCAACACATGTGAAAGATAGGCTGCAAGACAACACTGCAGGCTTCCCTGCAGAAGCTAAATGAGCAGGAAAAGGGTGAGGAAACTCTCCTGACCTGGAAGCAGCAAAGCAGATGGGGAACTTGTTAACAAAAGGAGAAGAAACTTATTTCTCCATCTCACTTTGTTCATTTTGGTGCACCCCAAAACAGTTTTCTTTCTACGTCATGCAGAATTTTTACAGCTGGAACAACAGGATCATCTGTAACTATGCTGCAATTTATTATGTGGCAAGTGATGCTGTGGTCTGGTATTTGCTCTCCTTTATAACTTTATTTCATCCTCTAGGAAAATATTCATCTCTTCTCTGTGTGGATGAGCAGTGATGAAAACAGGTGTTTAGTATTCTACTTAGCTTCCTTTACAGTGCCTAGGAACTCATTTCATGTGCATGCTGGTGCAGTCAGACCAAAAGATAAGTACATAGAAGCAAAATAAGAAAATGTAAGCCAGAGCAATCTATAGCTACTTTAGCATCTCTTCTGCTTTGCATGCTGATTGGTCAGGTATACTGTCAAATTCACAGTCAGTTTAATCAATTCTCTCATTATTTCAGAGGAATTCCTAACTTGTGATATTAATACTTCCTAGGGTAGAAGAGAGACAAGACACTTCAGTTTAACATCACAGTGGTTCAGTGTATCTTCCATTTCAGCTACCTAATCTTGCTCTGAGTGGATTTTTTATTGTGGTGCTCTGGGGCAACATTTTTGATAGATCTGGAAGTTGCAAGAATTCCTCCAAAAGAGAGGTTTCACCTTGAAGAAAACATTTTGTTCAACTTAAAAAGGGAATGTTTCAATTTTAAGATTTTCCATGTCATTTTTGTTAGATATTTACATCTCTTGGGGCTGTTTTCCCTCACTTAACAGTGTGCTATAGCTTCAGGAAAGTGGATTACTCGCTGGGGAAATGTTCACAGCATCAAACCTGTCTGAGTACAGGATATTTTTGGACAACATTTTCAGGCACATGCTGTGATTCTTGGGTTGCCAATTCTTGACCTTTGCATGAGTCCTGAGGGTCCCTTCCAACTCAGCATATTCTATGATTCTGTGATTCTGTGCAGCACTAGAAACTAAAAAGCAATCAAAAAAATTAAATTAGATGTTCTTTGCTTACACCCAGAGGAAAAAAGGACATTCCTTGTGCTGCATAGGAGTAAGAAAAAACAGACTTAATTTCCAGAGGTTCCTGCTGAGTACTCAGTTGCTAGATCTCAGCCAGCCAGCCCCTTGGAAGGTATGTCAGACCTGGACATGGACCTTACTGAGCAAAGAGCAAGGTAAGCCAGCAACATATAAATACACATTCAAAGAAACTGCTGCCTCTGGGCACCCCAGTAAAGCCAAACTCTTCTCTTAAGCTTTTGCATGACTATCCCTCTTTCTAAGCTGTATATTATATGCTGCTCTTCAGCCATGCTCAGTAGTAATTCTTCAACAATTCTCTTCCTGCAGGAGGAGGTTCTTGGTGGTGCTACTCCTGACTTCTGGCATTTAAGAATGGAAGAGGAAAATCTGCTGCAAAGGTGCCATATGAGCTGTTACAGAACTGTTAGTGCTCACCTGTGCCAAGTAGTGGAGGGGAGGGGGAATTATAGCTTTGAGTCTTCTTCTTTACTTTTATAAACTGATCTAGACTCAGTCACCCTACAGGTTTTAACCCTGTTTGGGCACAGGAAACATGTCATTCATCCCGTTTCAAACATGGACAGCAGAGTGCCTGATTTTAAGGCTTTGCAGCAGAAACATTTCTGCAAACCAGGTCTGTCTGACCAAGCCAAACCCACGTGTACATCAGCAGGGACGTGTGCTCATCCCAAAAGCTTCTATAGTCACTGCTTGTCCTAAGAGTAACCACTGAAGTTTCAGCCACAGGTATGACATCAAGTTCTTACTTCTTCAAGTACACAGTGAATGCAGCTACAGTAGAAAACTTGATGTAATTTTAATTAGTTTCTAGTAATTCTCACACACTGACTATCATGGACTTGTCACCTTTAAAAAATGATGAATTAAATATGAATTATTAAATCCTCAGTAAGAAGGCACTGTAAAATAGGTAGTGTTACATGGTACAATAAACTGGAGTAGAACTAAATAAAAAATGAAATATTTCCACATTTTGATCTTTGTATAATTAACAATTGATTTTGGCCTTAACCTTTGGGGAATATAATTACAGTCCTAATGTGAATACTTGCCAAGAAATGGTTCCCTATACATATATTATAAGAAAATCTTACATAATATGTCTTTTGTTTTTCACATATGTGAAGATACAAAGTTTGGAGGAAGCAGCGATCCATCACTGCTGCAGTGCAGGAACATTTGTGATGGGACCTCCAAGAGCCAGGAACAGGATGTGCACCATGATGGAAAGAACAAACCTGTGTCATCAATGTTAATTTCCATTTTTTGCCATTCATAAAATGGGCATGATACATTTCTAATTTAGACAAAAGTCTGAGATGTCCAAATCCAAATTTCCTTAACCATATTTTTGTAACCTTGCACAGATAGTATGATGTTAAGTCTACTGGCTATGACAAATTTAAAAGTTAAAAAAAATCGTATGTTGTATTTCTTTTTAAAGAAAGGCAATTAGGAGCTGGTTGCAGCAGTTTAGTGAGAGGCAGCAGTCATGGCTGCTTCAGAAATATAAAAGAAGCTGCCTTCAGGAAAGGTAGTGATGCAGTATCCTGTTGTCTCTAAACTAATACACAAAGAAGTACAGATTCAAATCAAAGAGGAAAGAATGGTGAGTGTGGTACCACTATAAACGTTCTAGACAAAGGTTTGCCTTGTTGTTAAAACTATATACTTTGTAAGTATACTGGAAGTGGATGAAAAAGAAGATGTTACGAGGGGCAAGGACAGGCCTTCTGTAAACCAAGCTTGTTTTCACTTCAATGTATCATCAGTTAATATTACCAACTAGGGACAATTATAGGAAGAAAAAAAGATAATGTAAATACTAATACCTCTTACATCTTTAAACTTCAGTTGCTTGTGAAAGCATTCATCAAAGGGAAGCAGTTTATGTCGTTTCTTCAGTGCCTTCTTCTGAAAACTTGCTATCAGCTGTCCTTCTCTGTTCACTTAGTTTTAATGAAATAATTCACAAAAAGAATGGAAATATCTATCTGCAACCCACAGTATCAAGAGATTAGCTTAAAAGGAATAAAACATATGTGTAAAAGATCCTCTAATTCTTCTCAAGGCTAATAAAATTTGAATATACCTGATTAAGATAGTCCATGCAGACTCTCTGCAACAAAAATTTTCTATCCATTTCTCATTTAAAGACAAATACTAGGTACTTCTTCTCAGAGGATCCAAATCTGGGTGGAATCATCATGCAGCCATGTGGAAGTCAGTGGTGAAATGCAACTGCACTTGGAGCTGAGAAGCAGGAAATAAACTAGGGGTTTGGTTTAGGATACCCAAGGTGCTCTCAAACTAATGTGTACCCTGCCTTTAATTTGCATAGTGAAAAATGACTGTCTCTCCATCTTTAGAAATTCAGTCTCCAAAGCCTTTGTCAAGGGATTCCTATAAAAATTTCATTAGCCTAAAAACACCCAAGCTTCTGCCTTAAAATATGGGTCCATGATTTCAGACTACAGTCTTGTCCTACCCACATGTGGCAGCTCATATCAAACACTTTGCAAGGTTTTTTGCACTTAGGGATGATTGGTAACAGTCCCTACCCCCAGTTAGGATCACATACTTTGGCAATGTGTTGTTTTTTTTTTAATAGAACCTGCTACTTACAAACACACAAGTACATCCTTGGGAAGAGAAGTTCTCCATGCTCTTTGGTATGGGACATCTCCTCATCTTTCAACACACACAGCTGTCAATGCTTGCTCCTGTCAGCACAGGCAGCTCTCACCATCCAGTGTGGGAACTCTTCAAGGCCTGAGTATGGCCAATTTTTTTTTTTTTCCCTCACTAAGTTTTAGTGCAAAGTGCAAACTTTACAGTTTGCTATAACCCTTGGAAAAACATACTGAACTGTTTGCAAAATCAATTAAGTGCTGTGTTTGCACAGAGAAAACAAGGAGCAGTGTTTGAAAAGGGCTTCTCTCTCTTGGCAACGGCAGCATTTGTCAGACACCGGCCAGAAAGAGAGATTTTAATGCCCTGTCTTAGTGAAGAGAAATGGAGGTGAGCCTAGGAAACAAAAAATAGATGTGAAGACAGGGCAATGTGGCTGGCAGGGAAGAGCAGCAGGATGGCATAACCTGGAGCAGGAAGGCTGTCTGGAGATGTTGGGCCCTTTTCTAGTTTTTTTTTTTTTTTTTTTTTCTAAATGATTAGGTCCCGAAAGAACAGACAGGTATAGTTGGTCTCTTTTCCATGGTGTTCTGCTTTGAAAGAAAATTCTCACTATTCTTCCTGGTCTGCAACAGTGTGTGGTTGTGGGATGCAAACCAGTGTGCAGGCTGGTTGGAGTCACACAGCATATTTGGCACTGGCTACTCCTGCCAAGTTTCTGCAGTCCCACTATACCATGGGAACTGCCTGCATGTAGTCTTTGATTCTGCAGTACAAAGCACTCTTTATTCATGCAGAGAAGGAAAGTGAGCTCATATGAGGCACTGGCTGAGAATGATCATATGGTCTAATGCCTGTACAGTTCCCATCTCACACATCTGCTCCTCTGCACCCTGGATATAGGGAACACAGGGACCAGGCTTCCAAGTGAGAGACAGACCACAGCTGTGGTAACATGTACACCAGGATTCACACTTGAAGGCAGAGACAATGGGCACTAGGTCTTGGTTTGCAAAAGAAGAAACATAAGGATTGATCTCCAGTTTGATGTGGTTCTCCAATGGTTTTACCCCGACTCATATATTCAAGGTCAAATGTAACAGATGATGCTGAATTTGGATTATGAACTCCCAACACTTGCAATGTTTGCAGCTACTCAGACTTAGTTTTTATTTTAATTCCTCTCTATTTTTTGTCATTTCCAGAAAATGATACCTTTTGTAATGTTGGAGAGGCAATATTATTTCAGCTGTTCTTTCCAGCCTATTAAAAAAGTTATGTTAAATTAAAATGTAGTGACCTAAATTAAGACTGAGCTTCAGTCACCAACCAGCTGAAAGCATTTCTCACCAATATGCTGAAGAAGCAATTAATTCTACTATGTGCATCCAAGGGCACAGCTAGAATGTCATCCATATATGGCAGAGTTCCTAAGATGCAACTTTTATTGTTTCTCGTACTGTTTCCATGTGAATGCAGACACATACTTACCAAAACCAGGAAGAATTGTGGAGACGATGTTGTCAGAATGAATGAGACTAAATAGACAAAACTTGAACAAATGCAGTCTTATTTCTAAAAATAAAGTGCAGTAGTATTGCCACTTTCAAATAATAGAGACTTCTATAGTACAGTAAAAATTTAGATCTTGTGGTGTTATAATCATGTTCAATAAGAAAGAATTGGAATAAAATACCTACCATTTCAATTTTTTGGTCAAGATATCCAGATGTGCTCTATAAAGAGTAATGAAACAACTATCACCATTCCTGAGAGTGCACAGGAGTGCCATTACAGGAAGAACTTTAATTTAAATAATTTTAACTGGCTGTCCAGCCACAGAAACTTTCAGTTAGCTTCACAAGTGGTACAAATATCCCAAATGTCACGTCTTACACACCAGTTATATATACCCTCTGCATTTCTTAATGTGCTGTAACCAAGCTTTCAGAACAGCTTCCTTCTCTTTTCTGTGCCTGGAAACTCCACTATATAGTACAGAATATTACATTTTTTCAAGGTTATAACCCAAACCTTCCTCATTATTGGATTTATGATTTGGGATGTTAGAACATGGCCCAAGTTTGATATATATTTTTCTACAGATCAAAGGAGTTGAAAACTCAACTGTAGAGTGATGGGCATGGCTGTGCTTCTGCTTAATGGGAAAGGGGAGTATACTGAGTGTATCAAATGCCCCAGGCTGTAGCCTTTCTTTTGAATCCAAGCCCTGTTGCCAAGGTACTGGATTCAGTTGCCCACTCGATTTTGGTACATGACATCCTTATTCCTGTTGTCCTTGTCCAAACTGAACTGACCACCCACTGCAGTCATAAAAAGCAGCATGACAAAGGGACACTTCAGCAACAGTAGATCCTGTTTCTGTTCTCTTTTTCTGTTGTGTCTCTGAGTAAAGTATCCTGCCAGAATCCACTGCCTCCTCATACATTTTGAGGAGCATTGGGTGCTGTTGGAGATCCCAGCTAAGCACCTTCTCTGCATACTTTCTATTTTTGATTCTTTAATCCTTCACTCCATCCTTTTAACACTTTAACATCTTTTGTGGTTTCACTTGTGCTTTTTCTTGAGCTTGCTTCCTCTACCTCTCCCTTTTAGTGTTTCTCTACCCTCCCTTGTATTCTGGGGACACTTGTTACAGTGCTTACGGGAAAACCAATAACTCACAGCAGGCAGAGGAGGAATACAAGAGTGGGGCCATTATGTAATGACACATCTTGTAAATGTTCTCCCAGCCTCCACCATTTTGTGGCTGAGACTCACTGAGAAGGAAGACATGTCATTTTACTTAATAGAATTTGATGGATTTGTTTTCCATTTGCTTGTTCAAGGAGATGCCTTATCAGAATTAGTCAAACTGTCGAAAAGTAAGAGAAGCTTTTGCATACTGGTAATGTAAACCCTGTGTGTGTATCATCCAGTTCTCTTTGGCAGTAACTCCACAGATGCTTTCAGATTTTTCAGGTGTATTTTTAACCTGTTTTAGAAAATCACCACTAGTAAAGAATGATTTTTCTTCTTTTTCTGACATTTTCACTGAAATTTGCAAGATGAATATGCACAGCTTTGTTTCAAACAGGAGCTTAAGCAGCCGGTGGGTAACAATCACAGTGAGGTAATACATTTAGATTGTCTGGAATTTTTTTTTCACATTTGGCAGTTTGTCCCTAACCATATTAATTCCCAGAACAACAATGGCACATATTCATTGTTCCAATGTTCCAATCAGAGGAGTACAGCTAAGACCTTGCCAATATTAAAGCTTCCACTGCCCACAGTAATCCCTACTGAAAGGTGAAAGTTAGTTATGCATTAGTTACACACCACAGTTTATGTAGCTATGCCCCATTGATTGACTACCCCTGCAGCACTGAAGTCACCTGACATTCATTTTTTGCAGCAGTATTCTGATTAATGCAAATTTCAAAATGTATGACTCTCTTTTCAAATTTCTAATCACACATATGGGTTTGCAATGAGTCTGAGACAACATGAAGTGTCATTTTATGTTGTGATTTTTCCAGTTTTTGTCAGTGACAACAATTAATGCTCTAATTGAAATATTTAAGTAATAAGGAGAATCTCCAAATCACTGTGCTTTAAGAAAAGTGTAGACACACAATAATTTTTTCAAAACAGGGTGCCCAGAAAAGACCTTATAGTCTTTGGTTAGCACTTTTGCAAATGTTCACAAAGTCCAATTCACAGGGTGCTGAAACATCTGAAATACCACCTGATCAGAAGTGGTGGGATCTTGTGACCTCTGAAAATACATCCTCAGTACTTCATTTTCTAATATTAAACTTGTAATATGAGATTAAACATATCTGTTTATCACTAGTTACTGCTTTCTGGTGCCTTTCATCTGCTCTTGGGGCATCACAGGATACCCATGTGGCTCAAACATAAAGATTTTTTTTCTCACAGTGAGAAAGTGAGATAATATAGGCATTATCATCTTCCACTTATATACTCTTTCAGAAAATACTGATTCTGGAGGAATATACATATATATTACATATGTGTCTGTAATAACTGCTGTAGATAAAGACAGGCTCCCTTGAACCTGAGATTGGGCTCTGAGGGCTTTTTATCCCCTATCAGCTTTTTCTTAATTCTTCCCTCCTGCTTATACTTCTGCTCTGAGTTAATGAAGCACAACAGACTTTGCATGCTAGTGTATGATTTTCCTGATTCAATCTGTAGAGGATTTCCCCAATAAACCTATAAATATCTTCATGTTTGGGCTGGCATGCAGATTCTTCCTAACAAGTTAAAATCATTTGGATAAACTTCCTTGATGCTTTCACAAAAAGAAACTCCAGGGGAGGTTCAGGAAACTCGATCAGTGAGTTGGCTGTTGCTGTAGAGCTACTTTATATAACCAACACATGGATAAATGATACACTTCAAAGGATCAATGTTTTTGTAAAGGAAGTCACGTCTCAGAAATCTCTTGTAACTTTTGAAGGTGCAGCCTGGTTTAGTCTTCCTGGATTTCCAGAGAGCTCTTAAGGAAAGGAGGCGGCCTTTCCATACAAGAGAAGATAACTCCATAGATAACTAAATAGTTAATATACAAGGATAGGAGAAAAATATTGGTTTTAGCTACGGAGAGGAGCATCAGCAGCACATTATGGTGCAATGTGGTAAGGCTGATGTGATGAGATAGGTCATTCAGAACAGTTATAAAGATATTGGAAGGGCACAAGCAGCAAGGTGAGAAAGTCCTCCAATTATGTCAGATTTTAGAGGATAGAAGAATGAATTACATGTAGCCCTTATTGGACCAAGTGACTGGAATTTCAAATGAAAGTTGAAATTCAATTTTAGTTCCGTATTAAGTAGTGTTCATGAAAATACATGCTCGCAATTTAAATATTAACTGGTGGATTCTGAACAAACTATTATTGCTCACAAGGAAGAATTTACTTATTAATGTCTGGATACATCAGTAGCTTTCTGAAAGAAAGGATGGTGTTGAAAGTTACAAGCAAAGATGCAGAAGACATTATATCAGTGTGTCCCTGACTACTTCCATGGCACAACCTCATTATAGATGTGGTGTGCAGTTCTGCACCTTCAACTCAAAAAGGATGAAACAAAATTAGAAGAGGTGTAGTAAAAGCTATTAAGGTCTTTATTTAGTGGGGAAGATTTTCCCCACTAAGACCAGGACTCTTCAGTTTGGGAAAGGGATAACTGGAGAGAGACTGAGTCCTAAAAATCCAATGCTCTGGAGATGGTGAAGTTGAATTGGCTGTTTGACTCTTCTCCCAAGTGAATTGGCCAACATGCCAGATTAGAAGACAAGAGACTTCAAATAAAAGGAAAAGGAAGTATCTCTTCATTCAATGTAAAGCTAAATAGTTGCAAGAAATCCCCTGCCAAGGAGTGGTGTGGGCACTGCTGGTGTACATGAATTCAAAAAGCAGCCATGCATTTCTGGAAGTGTGTCCAACAAAAGTCATCACATACAAAGCCTGCAACATCTGCTTCTGGAAGCCAATAAACTGCAATTGCTAAAGGATGGAAAAGCATTCTGGGAATGTATCACAATGTGGGTGTGCTGCTGCACTCTCTTCCAGGTTTTAGCTGTTAGTCTGGCCGTACCCCTGGTATAATCCCGCAGAACTGCTACCTCATCTTCTGCCACACCCCTTACAAGTGTTTCTCTAAGGATATAATAGAGGATTATCCCTCTAATTCCTTTGTTTCAGTTTTGCATCACAATGTAAAGCAGAACACAAATAAAATTAAAAAAAAAGCTATTTTTTTGGCTTTTAGTATAAAATAAATAACTCCCAAACTGTTAACCTTCACTTTCCTCAGTATTTGTGAAATGCCAAAAGCTTTGTTGCTTTGCAGTGGCAGAGTCACTCATTAGCCACATTTTGACTTTCTCCAGTGTGCAATTCTGCACTGTTTGTGTATGCAGCACACAAACTATGCACAGCGGGTGTTGTGTTCAGCTCTTTCCTAATATGTTTGGATGAGATGCTTCTAATTAGTTATCCTTGCAAAAAGTATGAGAAAATGTGGTAAATATGGTCATGTGGGCTGACTACCTAATATCCCAATTAAGTCATTGTTCTGTGAGGTCTGGCTGGAAGTTGCTGCCTTGTGTAAAATAGAAACAGTTTTTATATATACTTTATTAAGGTCAGTCCATCGTGGCTTTTGCAAAAAAATATAATGATAGTTCAAGCATATTTGTGCAGATTGCTGTGTATTTTGCATATACAGTTAACCTTTAATGGTTGCATAAAATACTTGGTACCACTAATGTCAGAGCTGCAGCTGGGCATATTCAAGAGTGGTCTAAAGATCATACTAAGAGCTGAGAGTCTGAGTTTTTGAGTATCAACAACCTCATCTAAAGGGTTCAGCCAATACACTCTGTATCAGTCTGAGATGTCAACAATGAAAAAAATGAACACTAAGTTTCCCACCATGAAATATTTTCATCTACCTGAAGTTTGTTCTTCTTATGTGGATTCTTGTAACAGAGTTCTCATACACACCAGGCTGTTTCTCTAGAGACCTGATGGGCAAGCCCCCACTCATGAGTAAGCTGACTCAGCACTGTGATGTTAGAAAACAGGCCCAGCAGGCTCATTTAAATCAGATGGCAGCCCATTTGAAGCTTTTCAGTCCATAATTTAGACAAATGCAGGTGAACACAGAACAAATATCTGGGCTTCATCTGATGCAAGCCTCAATGTCACACATCAGGTACTGACAACCTGTGATCTGCTCTAGTGTTAGTCCTGCAGAGGCTGAGCTGCAGCTCCAGTTGAACTTGCACCTGCTTGGAACTGTGCTAAGCTCTACTGGTGTCCCAGAGAGCCTCCCTTTGGAAACCTGGGGGGTTGTGCTGGGGCACTTGTGCCAGATGGCGGCTATGTATAGCATGGAGAAAGTTGACGTGGAATCTGGCTTGAGCTACTAAAACCCTAAATATGCTTCACTTTAAAATAAACATCTGATATGAATAACATCTAAATTGAGGGTCTTATCCAAACACAGTATCAAATAGTGGTCTAATCCTATGGCTATTCTCAATTACTGAAAAGTCAGGATACATCCTTGTCTGGGATGCTATATTGGAAAGTCTAGGATTCCTTTTGTAACCCTTGAGACTAGATAGCTCCAGGAACAGGAGCTTTAAAATAGCAACTCCAAAATTTCCAAAAGCATACTATTGCTAGCTAGCTTTACTTGACTCTATATAAGCAGTGATGACCTAGCTTGTGGCTTGGCATAATTTTAGAGAACATGGCAGACAATAGAGGAAACTCTGCCAACACTAATATCACATTTCTAAGAACTGTCTAAGCATTATTAGCTCAAATTAATTTTATGGGGTAAATGAAATTTTACCTAATAAGTACCATTTTCAGGAAAGAAGTAGTGAATTAAAAATGACTGGTAGAAGCCATGTGGAATTTTTAAAAGTTCTTGCTGCTAAATTCTTCCCCTCCCTTCAACTGGACTTGATGGGATGTCCCAGAATAAAACAAAATAGATGTGACTTGGTGGAGGGGGTATGACTCTCATTCCTGTTTGCAGAATTTTCACTTCAGACTAAATGGGTACAGGAGTTCCTATTTCCTTCTGTCAAGCTATATTAGATGCCACTCAGAAGTGCCTGCATGAAGAAATATATTTGTTAACCAAGAACTGCTGTTTCATGTCCCTCCTTAATTGGACTCAACTTGGGCTGCACTGCATTTTGATAGGCTTAGCTTGATTTCCCTTTGAATTCCAAGCTCTTTGTAGAAAAGTATCTTGGTGTGGCATATTTGACTCCAGAGGCTTAGTCACACTCTGTGATACAGTGGCTAAAGGTTTTAAGACTGTATCTTAACAATCAGACAAAATTGAAGCCTTTGTGCCCATGAAGCTAAAGAAAAATTTTGTGCTACTAACTGGGAAAATGACAAGATTAACAAAATTTAAGAAAAAAACCCAAAACAAAATGAAAACCCAGTGCAAATGCCATTTAATTCTAAGGACTTAAGTTCATGATTGTTCTCAAAAGTGTGAAACCGGAGTTCATGCAGTGGGAGCTCTGTTCCCCTAAGTTATAGGTTAGGAATTCTCTTGCACAAGCAGCTATTTAAAATACACAAGGCAGAGGAACAGTCTGATGAAAATGTAAAACTCTGAGGAACTGAACTGATCCCTAAAGATTCTTCCTTTGCGGGGATTTAGTGTAATGCATGGACTTTTCATTATAAATCTGAGAAGAAAAATTTTGCTTCCTTGTCTGTAGCTAATGGCTTCCTGCCAGCACTCATGGTATTTCTGACATATTTAAAATACCAATTATTTGAAGTAATGGTGACCCTCTGCCCTGCTAAAACTTTTAGCTTAGCACATAGGGAGTGAAATTGAAAAGCAGATGGTGAAACTAGGAAACTGAATGCTGCTACTTGCCTGAGTATAGAGTCCTCTAACTCTAGAATTATGAATTTTGTGGGGGTTCATGTATTTTGTGTTTCTTTTTTCTTCTTCTCCTTCTATGGAATTTGTCTGGAGTCTGTATTTTTGCTTAAAGGAGAAACCTAGAGAGCTGTAAATCAACACAGCCCATGTTTCCTTAAAACATAAACAATATATGGCATGCTCCAGTTCCTGCTAGAAGTCTCTTAAACTAACAAGCCATTTGAGTCAATCATTGTAAGAGCTCGAGGGAAGTGCGTGGACTGCACAGTCTTTCCGCTTTCCTGCAGTCAGTTGTCTTTTAAAAATGAGCTTCTGGCACCCACAACACTTCTAGACAAGTAAACATATTTTCTAGGGAAACACTTATTCAGTATAAATTATCCTTTCATTTGATGGCCTTCAAAATTATATATCCACTCGCTGTAAAATTTACATTATTTTTGTTTTTACTTAAAGAAACTGCTCATGTAAACCAACACGTGAATAAGGATGCAGATGTGTATTCCTTCACACCTACAATGGCTTTAGCCTTAAGACCACTCCACATTTACCTGGCTGAGCATCCCTGTGCTTCTATCTCTGTATCTGGAAACAACTTGTTGTAAGAGGATGTGAGGAGCACAGGAATAGGATGAGCTCAATCCCAACAACCTTGCTAATGCACTTGGCTCACTATGGGTCTCACTTAGTTGAGATCACTTAACTGAAGAACCTGTGGGCAACTGAAAGCTGAAATCCTGATCTGAAGCCACTTTCTGCACAGACTGTATTGTAGGCCACCCATCTTAGTCAGAACTGTGAGCTTCTTTTCCTTGTTGGTAAACAAGGAAGTTCAACCTTCTGTATTAGGGACAAAACCAACTTTGCCATTTAGAAAAAAAATGGGGAGAGCAAAGGCACATAAGCAATTTAAAGAAAAGTACTTCAGCTTTTGGGGAATGCTGCATCCATCCAGATAACATGAACTGTCATCCTTCCTCTTACAGTATTTGTACAAGGAATTCTGTTCATCAGCCATACCTTTTTATGCACTGGGTCTATCAATACCTACTCTATTAGCCTTAACATAAACTGGATAGAGTGTCATGCATTCCAGTAACATCCACAAGGTGGTTTTTTTTTTTTTTTG
>WEIU01012596.1:151122-173477 GCA_013389925.1 Aegithalos caudatus | reverse complement strand
TGTTTGTTTGTTTGTTTGTTTGTTTGTTTTGGGTTTTTTTTTTGTTCCAAATGCTTGCAATTTTCCTTTTAAAAATCTAAGCTTAGTTCTAAATTTTCTTGCCAGTAAGTTGCCTTAAGGCTTTATGCCCAGGATGAAACATTTTTCTTTTAATGTCACATTTACATGAGTGATAAGCAAGTTGTTTAAATGAAGCTAAGCAATAAAGGACAGGAGCTCTGCAGCATTCATTCCCTTCTTGTTCCCTCTTGTGGTACCTGAAGCCATATGTGTTGGCAAGCTGAGTGACTGTTTTTGACGATTTCAGGTGAAACAGATTTTCTGTGGAGCTGTTCCTACCCCAGCCTCATTCCAGAGCTATAAAACTCAAGAAAACATAACAAAACCAGGGTCAGGAACAACATCAGAAAATGACCAGTATGTATTCCCACACTATGCAAAATATATCCAATTACTCTTCTTGCAATTTTGTTTACAAATCCTGTTACACTGGAGTCCATTTATATATCACAGGACAGTGATTAAGTTCTGTAGCCTTAAATTCACTAAACAGACTGAATCTACTCTTCTCATTCCTAGCCATGGTTTTCAGACTTCAAATCATGCTCGTAGGTCCCACTTTCCAAGTAAAAATTCCTTTTTAAGTATTTAAACAGGTCTGGCAAGAACACACTCCAAAGCAATACAGTCTTGTTAGAGTTTTGTTCTATCAGTTGTATTATTTTGTAATATCTTTGTGTTCATTGTTAATACACCATGGTTCTACTGATAAGGATGGGGACCTATAGGACAAAGCAAGTTCCTTTAAGAGTAAGCCTATTTTAATAGTCAGATGCAAATATAAATAATAAATTTCACTTGCTGGTGAAAGGTAATAAGATAATTCATTTTTTCACTTTTTTTTTTTTTATATTAAAAAATCTTATGTTTAAATACAGGATGACTCAAAAAGAACTAAGAGAAAACAAATTACTATCACAAGTACAGAGATTTTATTACTCTGTTGATTGTCCTGTGATGTTCTTGGGTTATGGAAAAGTAGGTAAGACTATACCTCATAATCATTATATCACATACTACCACTATGAGTCAATAATGTTTTGAATTGCACGAGACTAGTAAAATTTAGCACATGCTGTATATGGCTTTCTGCTAAGTGTGTTTTGTTACTTCTACATTCAAATATACCTCTTGATGAAATATTTTTTTGTAGGCCACATTTTGAAGATGAGACCATTGATCCAACACTATTCCTAAATTTTTAAGTGTTTGGTCTTCTTGATTAGCCACCTAAATTCTTAGTTAGTCTCCAGTTTGGGACTCAAGCTTTTGGAAAAAAATCTTGTCCTGCTACCTTTTGATCCTAGCTTTTCTTCACATTGTTGTTTCCAGACATTAATCCACGTTAGGTTCCAGCTATCTCTGATATGACAATCACTAGCTCATCCAGCAACTTTGGTTTCCTTTTACTCTCTCATAACCCTTCATTATTACAGTCTTTCATTATCCATTTCCACTTTGTATGCCTGGGAATTAACCTTCTTTACAACCCTGTCCACTGCTTTTCTAATACAAGCTGATCTATTGTCATGTCTGAAATATGACTCAAACCTACCAGCCTTACTTCCACTACTGCACATTAAGTCTGATTCAGTGCCAGCTGGCAGTGGATGGGAAAACCCAATTACTCAGCTTCTGAATGAGTCTGGAAAATGATCATTTGTTCACATATTAATTTTTTTATATATTCGAATAAGAATAATAGTGACCCTCATGTTTTATGATAGTTAATGTTTCATATCCTAGAAGTCTCATTTTGATTCTTAGACTAATATTGTTACCTGCTGACTTTAGGAAAAAAAAGGGAGAGGTGTATCAGTGAATTTGACTAGATCTGCTTTGGGCTTTCTCATCTTGAGGGAAAGTTGTCTTAGAAATAATTTAGTAGAAATAATAAATTACTCTTTTTGAAACAAATATCAATATGTATACCCCAAGTTCCCAGTATCTGGACCTTACTTTTACACATGGAATTAACACAGCTTGTTAGCAGATTAAAAATAATTTTCTGTAATGATTTTCAGACATAAAATAAAAAAAAAAAAGCTCCAAAAATCCTGCATGTGGGATTGTAGGAGGGACTAAAGGCAAAGGCAGGTGCTGAGCATGTGCCACTCTGCAGACAGTGTGTTCTTATGGTTTCTTTCTCTGCCTCCTGTCACAGTATTAGCTACAGTACTGGTACCCTCAGGCTGCAGAACAGATTTGTATCATCAGATCTAGGAGAACAACTACATTTACTTTTTAATACAACACAGGATCATAGGATAATTCAGGCTGGAAGGATCTCAGGAGATCTGCATTTCCATCTTCTGTTACAAGCAGGGTCATCTGTGAGATAAGACCAAATTGTACAAGGCTTTATTCAGTGTGGTCCTGAAATTCTCCAGGGGTGGAGAGAGACACTACATCCTCTCTGGGCAACCTGTTTCAGTGCTTAACTATCTTCAGAGTTTTAAAAAAAATTCTTTGGTCCTTTTTCCAGTCTTTTTCCCAGTCCTTTTTCCGTTTTCCATCTGAACATCTCTTGTTTCATTTATGAACATATTCATTCATAATTGTGCTCATTGTGCATGTCCTCTCACACTGCTTTGAAGAGACTGGATCCATTTGCTTGATTCCCTCATTGCAGGTAGAGGCAGACTACTGCAAGGTCCCCTCAAAGCCATCTCTTCTCCAGGCTGAACAAGCCCTGGAATCTCAGTTTCCCCCACAAGGCAAGACCCTAGGCAGCTTGGTGTCCTCCACTGAACTTGCTCCAGTTTGTTAATGTTGTTCTTGTATTGGGAAGCCACAAGTGGGTGCAGTATTTGGGATGTGCTTTAAGACATGCTGAGAAGGATAAGCCCACCCCTCGATGTCCTGGCCATTGACACAGCCAAGGGTGCAGCTGGCTGTCCACCCAGCTTGTGCCAGCCATGGCACCAGGTCCCTTCTTGCAGAGCTGCTCCTGGTCAGGCAGGCATCACCTGGTGTCCCTGCACCAGGTTGTCTTTCCTGACCAGGGATAGCACTTGGTATTAGTCCTTGATGAATTCAGCTGGTTCCTCCTGCCCCACTCCTCCAACCTGTCTAGGTCCCTATGGATTACACCTTTAAATTCTACACCTTGAATGGGTCAAAAATTGACCCCAAATTTGGTGTTATTTACCAGGTGGATGAAAGCACAGTCAGACCATTGATAAAGCTGTGAAGCCTAACAGGTTGCAGGAAAAGACCCAGAGTACTGCATTTGTTACCAGCTTCCAGATAAAATATGACCCACTAACCTCTACCCTTATGAGCCTCATGAATAAGTTTTTAGATGGATAGTTGCCCTTTCATCCAAACCATAACATTCTAACTTGGATACAAGAATATTATGCAAGACTGTGCTGAAAGCCTTAGTGAAGTCAAGATAAATGACATGCAGCCATTTGTACTCTGCCTTTGTCCAGAAACAGAAATCCTGATCACAGCAGGCAATCAGGTGGGTCAGGCCTAATTCACACTTAGAAAATCCATGCTTAATCATCCCCCCAGAGACCATTAAAGTGGGATGGATTAGCCTGTAGTTCTTTGGGTTGACCTTTTGGCATTTCTTGTTTTTGAGATATATACGATTTTTGCCTATCTTTAGCCATCAAGCATCTCCTCTGGATCTCCAGGGGTACAGCTCTACATAGTCCTTGAGAGGGAGGCTTTGCCAGGTAGTGTCCTTGCCCTGTCTTCCCTTCAGACACTTTGTTTGGATGAACAAAGTTCAGTTGGAACAGAAAGCAGTGTATTGCTTTGCGTTTCCCTTTTCAGCACAATGGTAAACTTCCACCAAGCAGAGAGGAAACCTGAATTATGCTGCTGTCAGCACAGACAGCACAGATGAAATGAAGCCCTTTTACTTGTGTGCCCATGTGCACTTATGGGTAAAATGTCAGTATGTGGCTGTAGAACTGGGGAAAAGTAGGAGATATGAGGCTGGGTAGGAAGCTGCTGACAAGGTGACAAAATTTCCCACTCTAAACTTCCCCTTCTGAAAAGACTTGAGAAACTTCCTTTGGCAACCTCTACAAATTATTAAAAAAAAAAAAAAAAAAAAAAAAGGCTCTAAATATTCCCTCTATTTATATATGGTCAGAGCATTTGGCAGAGGTTTTTCACACTTGAATCATTCAAAAACAGCTCAACAGATTTTGCTCAGATGTCCAATGTAATCACTTTTGGGCTGAGGTTGAGTGTGGAAAATTGAAGCCAAAAGGAATTTGAATTATGAGCAATGGGAAAAGGGTTAGGGAGGCAGGAGAGCAGCTGGATTTCTAACTACATCACAAAGAGCCTCACAGCTACAACTGCTTTCCTATTCTAATTCCACATGAATGGACACCACATATTTGTATGGCTAACACAAGAAGGAATTTCAAAGTTGCAAGCGAAAGTGGTCTGCAAACATCAAAATATCAGTGTTTGCTTGTGTGTAACCAATAACTTAGCAGTAGAGAAGGGATAAAAGAAATCTTTGAATGTTGACTTAAGAAGTGGATGCAGAATATTTATTCATGAGCTGGAACTAGTGGCATCCTCTAGATAGCTGTATTTACCAAGGTCGGCTGAGAAACAGGGGCTGAGGATGTGGCATGGCATGGGTTAGCTCAGTGACTGTTCATGGAATAGTGACATGGATGATGCCATATTGAAGTGAAAATTTACTCTACAAAATGCCAGACTGGTTTTTGAGAAGGAATAACTAAGTGGGAGGGAAAGCCAACTGGTCTGAGTATTTCAGTATAGGCTGAAGCATGCCACTTAAAAATATTCTGGATTCTCTGTGTGAAGAAAAATGGCATGAACTCAGGTAACTGTGCCCAGGGACAGCAAAGCAAGCACTAATGTCTCTGTAAAAGCCCCTGCTCCCGGTTCCTGTGGTGGTTTGTCTCTCTACACCTAGCAGGCAAAACCTGGGCACATTCAGATGATCTCTGATGACTAAAACCAACTGCCTTCCCCTTCTGTCTCAGCAAATCTCAGACTTGCCATTGCTTTAAAAAGCTTCTTGGCAGCTGTTGGATGAATTTGAAGGACAGCTTGGAAAGCTGAATTTGAGCATTTTCTGGAACAGCAGTGACAGGCAGCCTCAGACAGCACCTCAGCCAAGTGTGATATGCTCAGTTTTGTGTTTGGGTCCCAGAGACAGACCAGACTGCATTTTCCCTTTGGAAAAAGTGGGAGTCTTACCACTTCCACGGGAGCCTTGGGGAAGTTCATCTTTTCCACTAATACAGACAAAAACTGCCAACACTCTTTATGTAGTGACACAAATGAAAACAATATTATATATAAAATCACAAGAACCTACAGACTTAATCCAGTGAGAGTACTGTAAGAAAATGCCATGTGCTAGCATTCAACTAAACCCAGAGGGCTGCTTTTAGCAACACGAAGGCAGGATCTTCAGTTTACCCAATTAGTGACTCAGAGGAAAGCAGTGAAAGCAGCACAAAAGCCCAGGCCAGGAAAAAAGGCATGAAGTAAAAGGTGTAATTTCTGTCCAAGCTCAGTGAGGTATGATCTGGTGCAGTGGTTCAATCTTAAGCTATACTTATTCAAAAATATAGGTGACTAATTTAAAATGTGATCCAGGTGAAATTCAAGCTTCCTGTAGACTAGACATTTAAATATGTTTATAAAACAATGCAGTGAATTTTAATTAGTGAAATTTTATAGAAGTTTTTCTGTATAAATACACAATAATGAAATGCACATGCACATAAACACAACAAAATTCAAAGAACATCCTCTCTTCCAATAGAATTCAAGCTTTCAAGCATAAACAAAATTGAAACATCTATTTCTGTTTTGAAAAGAACACTTTATATTTTTTAAAAAAGGAACAAAAGAAACAGAGAAGAAGAAAAAAAAACCAAATCATTCAACTTTTTCCAGAGAAAATATATTTTCAAATGTGCAGACAGGAGCAATGTATATGAATGCCACAACTCATTTCTACTTCTGTGGACATTACTAAGAAAACAACATGCTAGATACAGAGGGAAAAAAAGTATAATTTGTCATGTTGAAACCAAGGTGTTCCTGAAATTTT
Organism: Aegithalos caudatus; assembly: GCA_013389925.1. Lineage (NCBI taxonomy): Eukaryota > Metazoa > Chordata > Aves > Passeriformes > Aegithalidae > Aegithalos > Aegithalos caudatus. The sequence continues at coordinate 167,344 of WEIU01012596.1, read as the reverse complement.
TTTTATTCTCTTTTCACATTGTCATTTCCAAAATGAGTTACACCTGCACCTCCTGAGGCTGCACTACTGATAGGCAAATCAGAGAAAATGGTTGGACCCAGTGGATCCGTTCTGGTCCAAGCCAGCTGAATACTCAAGTGCCTGTCAATTTGGAATGGCCATGGCCCAGAACCAGCTTGAATGCAACAAGGTCAAAGCAGCTGTGTGCTCCTCTGTTACCTCATCCCATAAGCCTTGAGAAAATTCTCAAGTTTATTAATGATAGAATTTGTGAAACCAATTAATGCTGCATTATGTATGCATTTTTTATTGTCTAGGCTGTCAGTTCCCATTATCAGATTACCAAACTTTCGCAGAACGCAAATTTTATAAATTCTCTTCTTATATGTTGAAAAGAACTGAAGAGCAATTTGACTGAAGACTTACTATGTTTTCTGTCATTGACTTTGTGAAAGGTTTGAAGTTCTTATGTCAGTCTCCCTGCAATGAGCATGGCTTATTACCTTTTGGATTAAGATTTCATGAATGCCAAGCTCCTTACAGCATGCTTTTTCCATTGGAAGGAATTCAGGGCTCTAAAATGTTACCACCCATCTACAAATAGATCATACAGGACCTGCATTAACTTGTTGCATTTCACCTTTATTTCACAATTTCATATGAAATGATACTGTCTAAAGTGGAATTTATCACTTCCTTTCTATCAAGGACAGTTCTTGAACATGTTTTATGTACAAAACTTGAACACCACTTTTCCAAGAGGAAATATTTTCAAAGAAAGATAGAATTTCAAGTTAACAGTGGCTCACAAGATCTGAAGTTTTGACTGATGTAAGTAAGCAGAGAAGTAACAAATGAGGTTATGTCATCTACATCAGCTGAAGATGTCTTACCACACAACCTTGAGAATTTGTTGAAGACATACCCATTTTAAGATCTCACTAATGGATCATGCAGCCTACTACTGACATGCTTTTTTTTTTTTTTTTCTTTGCTCTTTGGTTTTACTTGAAAACTGTAGCATCTATGGGCCACAAACAAGAGACCAAAAGACTGAAGCAATTATCTGTTAGCTGCTTGTGAAGGATCATGAGCCAAACCAGAACACTTTTCAAGAAAACTGCTTTAAAATCATGAGGCATTCCAAAGTGAAAACAATGACATGTTATGGACTAAGACTCTTTCCAGAAACTAAAGCAAGTTACAAAATAGGCTGGTTCTCAAGCATTTTGGAATGACAAGAGTTCAAGATTTTTGTGGTGAAAGCATAACCTTTGAAAGTGTTATTTCACAAACAAACGGCAAGCTCTGTCCTTCTTCACACAAACACAAGATTTGACTGCCTCTGTAAAAACTGTCCCCAAAGCATTTCCTTTGGCTGGTGTGGAATGCTGACTATTCATTAAATCAGGCACAGAAAGAAAATTTTTTGGCCCTTATGAACTTTTGAAGCTTTGGGGGCTAGCAGCTGCTTATCTTGTGAACAGAATTTCCTGTTAGTCTCCTTCTAGCCTATTTGTTCAGTAGAAGCCCAACAAATGTCAACAAAAATAATACTCTGTGTTCCAATTTTTAAATGCAATTGAGAAATCTCAGATATTTTACACTCTCCAGATAGACCCGTGTACTATTAATGAAAGCACTGTTATGACCTTGCTCACATCTTGTTTAGTTCTGGTGGTTGTTAGCTGGGTTGAAATTATAAAGATGTTGAGGACTGTCTAAAAACACCATGTTCCTGTAGCATAAAATGCACTTCCAATAGCAGTGCCAGCAATCATTTTAGGAAAGACTAAATAATTTTAATTGATAAAAAATGGCCCTTTTCATGCTCCGAGAGTCTGATTCTTATTAAATCTGCTATTTCTGTAGAACTGAAGGAAAAATTAAACATTCTGCTCCTTCAAAAGTTCACTGAAATTGTAAATAGTTGAAATGAATCTTTTCCCTCTGATCAAAACCAGCCCTAAGGGGATCCTGCTTGGTTTTTGGATTGGTAGATGTGCAGAAAGATTAAACTTTCTGCTAATGCCATTTCTAGCAATGTCTGCTGCATAGAATGGTGCTGATCTACTGTCTCCAAGGGTATTTGTCACCCATGTTAAATCAACTGGGTAGATCCCCAGTTTCTAATGGAGCAGAACACACTGCTGCAGCAAACAGTGCTGCTTGGCTTATTCCCGGGGAGGTATTCTGAAAGCTGTGCCTGATTTTTTAAAGCAGGGGCCAGACACATGACAAATCACTTATTTTACTTAAGACACTGCTGGAGAGGGTTCACACACTACACAAGGCCAAGAGTCTAGGAAGGCTACCCACCATCCTGGACTTAAAACTACATTGCCTTGAACTCCTTTGACAGCAGTGGGTGATATTTGTAGCACACAAGTTTGTGGTACTCTGTGGTCCCTTCTAAAAGGCAGGAGCCGATTGGGAAGCTATGAGAATTCTGCAGTACGGAGCTTCACAGTGTTTGAAGGAAGTGATCCTCCTGCTGGCCTTGCTAGATTTAAAGTATCAAGAGAAACAGCTTTGTGCAAGGAAACAAGGAACTCTGTGAGCAATTGAAGTTACTGTAGCAAGTGGAAGTTTGTTTTCCAGATCCCTGTGGCTGATGTCCAGTGTCTACCACACACACACATGTTGTGCTGCATGTGCACACAGCAACTGCAAAGCATGTGTGCAGTAAAATCAGACCATCCAACATCTGCACAACACATCTGGTCTCATTTATGTGAGATGTTGACTTGCTATGTACATGTGCCTTAAGAGAAACCTTTTTAATGTGCCTTTAATAACTTTTTGCCTCCTGATTCAATTGTCTGTCTAAAGATGTGCCCAAACATTTTCCTAAACCCAAGGCATTCATGATGCTCATATCAACACTTTATAATATTCTTGAGGTGCAAGTTGACATTAAAACCTTTCCCTAAAGTGGAGCAAAACTGAAGTCCCTCCAGAAATGAACACATGCTAGCTTTTCATGTGAGATTTCTATTGTCACTGTTGGATAAAACTGCCCAATTAGGTTCAAAGCTGTGAAGGGGATGGGGGAAAGAAGCTTAGATTTTGCATTTCTGTTTACAAACATTTTATTTTCCATACCTTCCTTCATAGAGAACATCAACAGTGGCACTGTCAAGACTGTCCTGTAACCTAAAGTCCAGAAAGCTCTCTGTTTTGTCAGCAAATAGCAAATGCAGAAAACATGAATTGTTCACTACTGGCATTTGCCCTAAGATTGAGACAACAAATCTGAAGTAATCTAAAATGCCTTTTCATTGACATTAGTTAGTCTTAATATTTCAAGGGGTATCTGCTTATTCACACATATATTTGAACCTTTTCCATTAAGATGTTCCTCATTCCTAAGTCCATTGGCAAGAAAATTTGTTTGGCATCAGAAATTCAAGAGGCATACACAAGCCACATACAGTCTTTCTTACAGCTTATTACATGGACTGCAAGTATAATTTCCCTTATTTGTAGCTGAAACACATTTCAAAATAGCTGCTTTATAAATATGAAGGCACATAATGAAATCCATGTGAGTACTTGAAGGTGGCTCTGGATTCTCACTCAAAAGTTCTACAGACCAAACCTGTACAATGTTTCCCATGTGAAGGGGGACAGACAGCCTTTCCTAATGATGCTTTCCTTTTATTGAGTGCATGGCAGTGTTTTGGGTTATGAAGAATTGTTTCATTGTGTTCATTAGTATTTCAAAAGCATTTAGCTTGGCTGGAGCTCTATAAAAGATTGCTGTGAACTGTATCACTGTATATATATATATATATGCACTACTGAATACAATAGGAAATAGGATATATTTACATTTTTATGAGAGTTTCCTGAGTTAGAGGAATGTGCTGACTACTTTGAAGTTGAGAGCAAGTTCTCTTTCTTCTCTTTCTCAGCCTGAATGTTCTTATGTGTAGCATAACTGTAATATCACAGTGTGGGCAAAGTCATTGTTATTTTAACCATTCTTGCATTTTCAAGGGTGCAAATGCAGGTGTGGGTAGAAAACTGAATCTCAGTTCTGGGACTTGTCTGGTGACTAATTTCACACCTTGTCTGTGCTTGTGAGACATGTCACAGGGAAGAACTGTGTTGTTCCCTTCCAGACCACAACTACATCTACTCCTGAGTGCAGAAGGGTAAGAGGGACAGGTTGTAGAATACTATTCACTCTGAAAAATGAGGCATTTAACACAGCAGGTTTTGCATAACTTGTGAAAGTGAACAAGCAGCTAGCTAGAAACAGGCTTCAAGGTTGGACAACTTGAATGCAGATAATGTATTCCCCCCTTGTATAGCATAAATCCCTGCAGTAACTGAAAGTCCATGATCAGACAGGAATAAAGGCATGCCTAATAGGAAGGATGAGCAGGGGAAAACAGGGGACAAGCAAGAAAGAAGAGAAGGGAGGCTTATTAAGAGGCAGACTGTTGAATGTTTCAGCATAAAGCTGGAGGACAAGCTCACTGAGCAACGTCCCTATGTCAAGAGCCCAGGAGGGGGGTACACTGACTCTATAAGAACTACCTGACCAAGAAGATATAGATGAGGCTTTCTAAAATGATTTGTAAAGTTTCTTGGTTATATGCTCTCATCCTTGTGCTTTTCAGCCTTCTAGACGTCAACAACATGGCAACATTCCAGGAAACACCTCAACTGCATTGGTGATAATTTCACAACACAAACATTGGAGGCTCAATCACAGGTTGAGCTCTACCAGACCTATTGTTCACAAACTATGAACAGCTAGTAGAAAATTCAGTCATGGTTGGCAGCTTGGGCTACAGTAGCCACAGCATGATTGAGCTCAGGATCTGAAGGGAAGGAAAGCAGCAGGGTTAAGATTTTGTATTTCAGGAGAGCAGACTTTGGCTTATTTTTAGGTAATTGCAAGGCAGAGTGCCCTGGGAAGCAGCCATGATGGGGAAAAATGCCCAGGAAAGCTGGCTAATTTTTAAAGAAAACTTCTTGAGAGCTCAGAAACAAACCATCCTGTTGGACAGGAAGACTGGGAATTCTGGCAGAAGGCCTATTTGGCTAAGTCAGGAGTTTCTCAATGAACTAAAACACACACAAAAAAAGGAGTGCACAAGAAGTGGGAACAAATAAAGGCAATGAAATAAGTGTGTAACAATATTGCTGAGCAATACGTTAGGACAAATGTTATAAAGGCAAAATCAGGATGGTCAAAACAGAAGGTGGGTCCGGAGCTAAAACTGGCCAGTCAGAAAGGGCAGTATGAGAGGTTGCAGGAATGTTAGCTGGAAAAGGAAGCTCAGAGAAAATGTAGGTCAGTAGGTAATGAGGAGAGGATCTAGTAACAAACATGGAAATGACTGAAGTACTGAAGTAATAAATGCTTTCTGCTTCATAGACAAAGCCTGTTCCCAGAGCCCTGTGTGTACTAGCATATATTTGGAAAGAGGTAGTGAGTGTAGGGGTCCAACGCATTAGAGGAAATATTCAGTTTGTGGGAAGAAGTGGATGCTGACAGAGATGGCTGACGTGATTCTTGTGCCTCTGTCCATAGAAAATTCTAACAATCAGGAGAGATAGCTGAAGACCGTGTTCTCTGGACATTTCCAAACCCAAGGACAAGAAGGCAATGAGAGCTAGTCAACAGTTTCAAAGGGTTAATCCTCTTTTACTAGGCAATTACCTTCTCTGACAAAATGACTGACTATGAAGGCAAGGGGAGATTGATAGCTATACCTGACTTTAGTAAAGAATTTGACATCACCTCCTACTGTAACCCAAATCTCACCTAGCAGTTTGGAATTGAGTAGAGTAGAAATCTGGGCTCAAAGGATTCAATGACTTGAGGTCTCACTGCTAACTAGTGCAGTTCTTCAGAGGGTAACACCATAATCCATATTATGCAGTGCTTTATCCACAGTCTTGATGATGCAGACACCCTCCACAAATTTGTGGATGATGCTAAATTAGGGGGAAGCTACTGACACCTCAAATGTCAGAAATTCACAGTTCTTCACAGGTTCACAGTGACCTGAGAAAATGGGACTCCATAAGGACAAGTACTCCTGGGGCAGAATAACCCAATGTATCAGTACTAGCAGGGAACTGCCTGGAAGGACAGCAGCCTTACTGGTAAAAGATCTGGGATTATAGGCTTTGTTTGGTGTGACAGTGGATGCCAGGCTGAACTTGTGAAAATTGTGTGCTCCCATCATGAATAAAGAAAATGGTTAAGAGTTTTCTTAGGGGTGCATGGCTAGCAGATCAAGGAGGGTTACTCCTTTCTTTAATCTCTTACTTGGGAGACCACAGTTAGACTAACATGTCTGGCTCTGGGACACACTTCACAAGGGAGATGGTCTTGCAGAAGGTTACCAAGGTGGCAAGGGACACAGAACACATAAGCTGTGAAAATTTAGGGAGTTGGGCTTGTTTAATTTTGTAAGGAAGAGACAACAAGGGGATTATAACTACACAAAGTAATGAAGGTGACAAAGTCAGATTCCTTTTTACAGTAGCAAGCACAAAGCAGACAAGAGTAAGAGACACATTTTGTGACTTGGGAGGTTCAGATAAGATATTAGAAAAACATTATTCACCAGGATGGTAATGCAGCACTGGAAGAAGCTATGACCATTGTTGTAGAGTCTTGAACTTTAGAGATTTTCAAGACTTCTCCAGATGAAGCCATGACAGGCCTAATATTGCATTAATGACTGCCTTGATTTAAGCAGAAAATGGAACTACATAACTCCTCAAAACAAGTCTTGTAATATGCTGTGATGTGTCTCTAGTCTTGAAATCTGTCATTTCAAGGAGTTTATTTTGCTACTGGGCTGTGTATCAGGGAAGCATATACAATTCAGATTGTCAGGCAAAACTTATTGGTAAGGAACTCATTTGAGTTTATGGCCTTTTCCCCCCTTTATCTCAAAGCAGATATTTTTAGAGTTGTTTGTTTGGAGAGAGAAGAGGAAATATTATATTCAAGCACTTTATTTTGAAAGGTCTCAGTAATCAATAAAATTGGATTGCACATAAATCCAGAAACTGAAAATTAAGCAATTGAATGGAAAGCAACCTGTAGTCAAACTGCTGACATGTAATTTTTTTTTTTACAATATCCACTTCAGTATACCATGGTAAAACTGTCTGGTTCAGCCTTTGTTCTATAACAGTGCAGGAACTTGTAGTATATTCTTGTAGTATATTCTACCCATGATGCCTTACATGCCAACGACCTTATAGTGAACTTATCATTCCTGCTATTTACTGAGGTAAATCTTGTTCTGTCTTCAGCAGAAGGCTGGAAGTGGAGACAAACCTTCAGCATCTGTCATTCATTACATGGTATTGGAATGAACTGTACCAGCTTCAAGTGACTTTGCATTTTGTGCTGAAAGCAGCTTTACAAATGTCAATGGTTACAGGGAACAGGAGGAGAAATCAGCCTTCCTTTAAGCTTCCTATTTCTTTGTCTGGTTGGGGCATCTCATGGGTTTTTGTGACTAAATTGCCTCATGGCAGTAAAATAAATTCCTGGCTACAGGCTCGTTCCTTCATGAGAAAAACCTATTCTGTAACTGGTAATTTTTGCAAATAATTTCAAAATTTACAAAATGCTATAGAAAAGGCTAGGAAGTATTTTCTTCCATAGATAGAAGAAAGCAGTTGAGAAAACAACATTGGAAATCTTATATTTTGTCCTCTACTATTGAATTTCATCTGCGTTCAGAAGCCTAATTAGTTAGGCCAGGAGTTACTTTTTCTTAAAAACAAGCTTTTAAAAATAATATGCAAAGAAAGAAGGCAAGAGGATTTGCTTTGTTATGTGACCAAATTCAGCACACAAAATAAACAGACATTGAGGAGAAGTGGCAGAACAAGAAAACCAGATGTAGACTGAACAAGACCAGAGCTTCAGAATATGCACATGCCTATGCATTCATTACACATCACTGTAAACTCACCATGAAATCCTCAAAACTAAGCCTGTTACAGCTGTTCTGGAAAACCAATATTCTGTCAGAATATGAGTAGCCCAAAATTCTATGGTCAGCTTTTCTTTCTAAGTGCAAGTGTAAGGATTTTTATTCTTAGTATTGGCAGCTTCCATGCCAAAAATTGTGTATAGGTTAGCTTCTTCCTGAACTGATCTGATAACCCCTCCAATACCCTTCTTCTCTTCTGGAAGGAGGAAATCATCTGCTCTAGGTGCAGTTCTGGCAGCAGTATTTCCTCCCTGGTGCATAATTTCAGTCATCTGGCCACGCTGGGACAAGCAGCAGGAGGTGACTGAGCTAACATCACAGCTCCCAATGCAACAGAGGGATACATCCCCCACTAAATCTGGCTTTGTTACCTCTTAGGCTCTTTTATTCCCTCCCACTACAGGGGTATCAGCCATGCTTATGTTGTTTGTGATCCTCACGCTGTTGAGCAGCCTGGCCAGCATCACAGCCTTACTGCTCTACTTGCCTTGGTTAGGACCTACAGCACCCAGGTATGGCCAGGAGAAGTGGCCCCACACTGCAACAGGACAGACTATACAGATGGGAGACTGAAAAACAAGATGACTGTGACTTGATTTTTAGTCAATTTTGATCCAATTTTACTTACATTATGATTTCCTGTAGATCCCTTACATTCCCTTTGCATTGGTGAAAAATGGTATAAGCCCCTACCTTTGCCAAGGAGCCAAAGTGCTGGTTTGTAGGAAGGGAAGAGAGTGGAGAGGGAGAGTATAAAGAAGAGCTAAAATATCTCTTAAACTCTACTAATTCATTATTCACTGGCCACTGTTTTGTATTCTTATTTCCCAGTTCGCTTTCTCAGTTCAAAAAAATAGCTGCCTGAAAGTCTTCCAGCTAATACAGTGGCTACCATATTTGGAGCAAAAGCCCTTCAATGATTTGAGTAGTAACCTTTGCTTGTTAACAGCTCAGCCTCAAGATTCTGGAGCTCATGGAACCCAAGGCACATTTACTAAACTGGCACTTACCTCCAGGTGTGGTATTAGCCTTGTTATCCTGACTGATGAATTAAAACACACAGGTTTTCTTAAGACCAAAGAGCAGATGGGGTCAATGCAAGCTGGAATCTGTTAACTTGACTGACCAGAATAAAAATCATATTCCTCTTCACAAAAATCCTGTGTTGAGAAAATCTAGACTGTAAGGTCACACCATGGACTCCTCATCACAGCTCTCCTGGGAGGTGCTTGTGACTTTTACCCTTTTACTATCTTGGTAATATGGTGTTCCAGGAAGAACTCTTGGAAAATACTTGCAGAAAGCTAAAATTTTCCATTCCAAAAGGTGGCTTATCCTCTGAGTTTTGTGTCAGACCTACTGGCAGTGAGGCCTCTTCTAGTGATTTTGATGAGAAAAGATGATGCCCTCCTTCTCCCATCTGAAAGTTATCAGCTTTTTAACTTGCTAAATAGAAGCTTCAGGTGCTGTTTGCATGGTCTGAGTGGTTGTTACTGAGATTAACTGATCTTCGGTGAAGCACAGAATGTGTGGTGGCAAGAGCAGTCATCCCCGTCACCAAGGCTGCTACCAATCCCTAAACAAATAGGAGCTCCTGGGCAAGCAAAAGCAGCATCTGCTTCTACTACATGAAGTTGTCCAGTTACACTGGTCAACAAACTGTGGCTGATAAAGCAGGCAATGTCTGATACTTCTGTGCTGGGGTACAGTCAGTTATCAGCTTCTGCATCTCCACAGATCCCACTGGCCTTCATCTTTTTCCCTCAGAAGTTTTCCAGTAAAGCTTGAACTATTTTGTGTGTGTAAGTAAGCATTAGATTTATGTCCTGTGACAACCTTGATCCTACCATATGTCAGGAATCCCCATATGTTCTTTCATTTGTAGCATCCAGAAGATTCACCCAATAAAGGCAAAAGGTACAGCCTGGCTTACAGACCCTCTGTCATTCAGCTACAAACAGCTGGTAGTGCACATTACAAGGCTTATTTAAAGCTCAAGCACTTTCACCCATCCTCTCCTATAACTAAACTTGGCACGTAAAAATGTGAAAATAAAAATATCAGTGTAGTGTAGCATTTCAAAGAAGCATTCAGGAAGCAGACAGCCTGTCTTGCTCCAACATGGAGAGTCCTGTGGCTGAATGAAAGGCCCAAGCTCTGAGAATGTACCCATCTCTGGTATGAAAAGACAGGTCCTTTAGGTGTGAGATGCATTACTTACCGCGTAGCGGCTCACACTTGCTTTTGGTAGTCTGAAGCATTGGGTCCTTTGTATAACCATCTACTGCTAACATTCTGATTTCTGATAAATCTCCACAACTGGCTCTTAATTAGAAGGAATGCTTTTGCACACAGGACTGTTCTCAACAATTCTATGGATATGTTGTTAGTTGAAGAATAATGGTTAGAGGCATAAGTACAATCTGACCCTTTTTCTGGGGAGCCACTTCAATCTCAGCATTTACAAATATTTTTAGCTTTAGCCTCCTCAACTGTAGTTGTTTGACTCTTCACAAGCCGTTTTCAGCTTGCTCTTGACACAAATAGCACAATACAGAAACAGCTTTAAATCTAGTGCCTCCAAGTCCAAGAAATAATAAATGGGACTGGGAAAGGTGGCTGTATAGTTATAGGACTAGATCTGCTGTAATTTATGAAGGTTTAAGCACTTTTCCATGCTCACTTCAGCCACCATAGATTCCCAGAACACCTTATTTCAGTCAGTTCCTGATCTAAAGATACCCTTCATGTGAGATGGTGGGAAAGGACAGGCAAAGTACACAAAATAAGTTTATAAGCAGTAGGAAGACAATAGAAAGAAAACCAAATGATCCCATAAATTTATTTCCTACAATGAGTCCCCAGAGTTTCCCAAAGTCAGCTTCCAGGATGGGAGGGGTGTCAACAGATGACAACAGCAACAACAACAGCTGGCTCTCATGAATATTTGCCCCTGTCAGAAAAATGTGTCCATTTTTCCTTTCTCTACTTTGACTCTGGGGTAATACTGGCACTGTTAGGAGAGTTTTAATGATAAGACTGTGTTTGCAAAAGATGTAGGTGATCCTCAAGTGGCCCCATGTGACCCAGCTTGAATCCAAAAGCTGAGCTGTGGTACCAATGTCACGAGTGCCTTCACCAAGGAGCAGTATGCCAGGTAAACCAAATGGCTTAAGCTGAAGTTCCCTCAAGGAACTGCATGTTGTGCTGTCTTTACACAGCTAACTGAGGTGCCAGCAGGCCCCTGTGACAAGCTGGATATTGCAGAGCAGCAAGCACAGAGCTGAGGAGGAGCCAGGAGCTAAGAGAGGGGCAAGATAAGAAGATAAACCAGACCCAGGGTCCATCCAGAAATTTCAGTCAGAAATAGAAGATTGGGTGAGAGACAGGGATGGGACCAAGGACAAGAGTGGTGTAGCTGGGACAGGGACTGATGGCTTGGGCTGAGCTGGAATAGGCTACTGGGTCATGGGCTGGGGTGGGGGAAGTCCCAGAGGGGAGGCTTGGCAGGGGCAGTCAGGGCTAACGGCATCTTTGGGGCCATGGTGCTAGAGCTCACAACCAGAAGTTCTCTCTCAAGGTAGGAATCCAAAAACTTGCGTTTCAGACAGAATAATGTTTTAATTCAATAAGTAAAGTATGTAAGCATTCTTCATTGCAGAGAACAGAACACCAAGTACTGGAGCAAAGAATTAAGTTTTGCTTCTCTGAGGGCATTTGACACTCCTTTCTGTGCACTCACTTCTCTTGTGTTTTAGGAGGTACATTGTAGGTAGCTGTCTTATCAGTTTGATCATCCAGTCAGGTGTGCATTTGCTCCTGCATTACTGACATTCTTGTAGCTGAATGAGAACAGAATAAAATACCACAAGAGAAGCCAATTCTGATCACTATCAAGATATTGATATGGTCACTCCAGCTGTTAACTGAAAGACATTTTTGTGGCCAGAGAAGTCAAACAGTGAATACCTTATTCAGCTACTTTTTTGGTGAAACTTGCCAGTAAAAATGGAGCAGAGTCCGAGATCTAACCTATAGATGGTCATGGAGAAGCCTTGCATGAATAAATCATAAGGGAAGCTTATGGTAGTTGAACACATTTGCTCCTTTTGCACATAAGTAACTCTAACTCTTTAGGGTAACTGGGGTAAGAGACAGAAATAAACCTGATAATTGAACTGTCAGAACAGCAAATATATCCATCTTTGGAAAAACTTGCATGCAGACTTCAGTGGAGTGGAGAAGCCCTTTAAAATCGATGGCTAGTGCAAGACCTCCTGGGAGGCACATATGCTTTGTGTTATAGATTGAACTGAAGCCAGAAACGCTGGGGTAAAGCAGGGTTCACAACCCCCATATCCCTACCTGGCTATAGGCACAAAGCACCACTTTTTACGGTACAAACAGAACCAGTCTAGTAAAACTAAACTCAGATACTCCTACCACCATAGGACTTTGGGTTGCCCAGATTAAAATTGTTATCAGAGGCTTGCATCTGTCTTTGTCAGGACTTAAATTTGGATTGAGGTGTTCCAATAGTGACTTACTAAAGCTGTTGTTTTGGTATTTGATCAAAGCTCTTTATTTTATGTGCTTTGCCTGCAAATTTATGAAATAATACCTTGTGTTTTCCTATGCCATTGCAGTCAATTTTTGTAATTTATGTAGCTAGTAGTTATATAGGAGAGGAGAATGATATCCACTGGAAATAGAAAATGTTAGATACGTCATACACTAGCATCTTGTATTTGCCTCAGAATAAATGACTCTATAACCAAGAGAATCAACACGGAATTATGTAATTACAGTTTAGAGATTCACTATAAAACTGACTTTACATGAATATTAATCTTAAGAAATACTTAAAATTTGCATGGCATGGTGAAAGAAAAATAGCCCCATTATTACGAAAATGCTTATGGGGTAAACGGGCTTGAGAAAATCGCTACATACGGGAAACTGCGGTTGTCATCTTCGCCTGGACACCGGGAAAAGCAGGTTCTGCCAATAAACTGAACAAAATACTCCCTCTTGTGGTATAAACTCGGGAATAGCAGAGCACAGGGCAGCAGCTGGAGGCCGGGGGGGCCCGGCTGCTCCTGCAGCTGCAGCCGGAGCTGGCAGGTTTGGGAAGCCTTCTGAGCTACGAGAAGTCTGGACTTGCTTCTGTTTGGTGGTGATTTTAAGTGCGAGGAAGGCGGTTTTCATTTACACGGCTGAAAGCGGGGCATAGGTGAAGGTTTAAACTTGGCGGGGTTTTTTTTTTTTTTTTTTTTTTTTTTTTTTTTTTTTTTTTTTTTCCTCTTCTTGTTTGCTGGTCATTTCTCTCCTCCTATGGAGTGAAATGGAAATCTCCCTCACTACCCCAGCATTGCTACTCCTTACTGATCCTAGCTTCTTCTGAGTCCAGAGAGTGATCAGACACAAAAATGGAATTGTGACAGGGATAGAGGCAGAAGGGTGGAAGGAGATGGGAGGTGGGCCTGTGAGTATTTTGGACTTGTGTTGTGGAAATGCTGGGCTAAGAGATGTGGCTTGTGGCTCTTGTCAGACCTAATATAATCACAGAACAAAGACTTGATTATTAATCAGAAGAACAAACAATAAAAATTAAAGATGAGGAGAGAGTATTTAGGATTGGATTTGTTTCCTTCTGGAAAAGATGGAAATATGACAGCAGGTGACACCTGTAAGAGAGAGAAGACTAAACAAGGCTGGGCCTGAAATGTTGAAGCTGGAGGGAAGAACACTGAGATATAGTAAGTGGCAAGACGTGACAGGAAGAGCTGGCCAAGAAGACGGAGGTAGCTTGGGTATTTGTCAAAGCAGAGTAACTGTGGATTTCAGAAAAGCAGCTGTCAATTACACAAACGGGCTAGACTTGCCTGTTTCCACAACAGACCTGATTATTCATCTTTTTGTAGGTGTCTCTGTTCTGCACTTTTTCTTCTTCCAGATATCGTTTTTTTTTTCATTTCAGAAGAAAAAGGAGAGGATACCTTACATACCCTCAGTTAAGACAAAGATATTCAAAGGCTGTTTAGAATACACATTTGCCTAACAGTACCACTTTTATTAAACAAGACATTTAGATATGTATCTTACCTTGATGCAGCTAAGTAACTGAAATGAGCATTTGACGAATTTTGAATTTGGCTGTTCTGAGATACATAATTTAGCATGTAGGTGTATATTTAAAAGAATATTAGCTGGTAAACTATGGTTACCCTCTCAGCCCTCTAGTTGCTGAAAACAATAAAAGGATCAAAACCCCTCACAAACTGATAGTAGCAATGACTATTTATGTGCCATTTTTAGTAGTACAGGCTTTCCCAAGCAGATGACTCAGAACACTTTTATTTCTGAGATATATTGTGAACCCTGTGTAACTTGTAATTCAGCTACAAAGTCTGATAATGCTTGATTTCATGCAGGTGAGCATTCATTGCCTAAACCCATATTTAAACACAAGCTTAAATAACAGTCTCTTTCTTTCCCTCTAATATTGCTTCACTCTAATAGTGTGGTGGTTGCACAATTTTACACGACAATCTCGACAGTCTGAATGTCATGGTCTTGTGGGGACTGTTAGCCTTGATCGTCCCGGCCCGGTATAACCTGGGGCTCCCCCTGAGCCCCACTCATGGTCCAGGACTGATTTCAGCCCGGTCCAGACTCTCAGCTCCCCATTTGAGCCGTTCTGCGGACACGCTGCTGTGTTCTGCCCGCCTCTGCGTTACTCCATGGCTAAATTTTAGACTCATGTTGCCTCACAAATACGCCTCCTGGCTTAGAAATGAACCTGAGGAGAGGGATTTTCTCCCTTGACCTTGCAGCACGCCACCGCCGGGCAGGCGCCGGCGCTACTGCAGCCTCTAAAGGGATGCTCCCGGGAAAGCGAGCGGGCGGACCCCTGCTCCCCCGGGCTACGCGAGGCAGCGCGGGGGCGGGACGCGCATCGCCTCCGCGGGGAGCAGCTACCTCCTTCTCCGACGGCCGAGGACGTGTCAGGGCGTGTCCCCCTCCCTTTCTTCTTTTTCCTCGATTACCCGATTTTACGCTGACTGCTGCATGCCTCACCCGTGCGGTGCAGCCGCCCCGCCCCGAGCCCGTTATCGTGCGCGCAGATTTACCGTGAGCGCAGAGATATCGCGGCCGGGGGCGCGGGGGAAAAGGGTCTCGCCTGGCCTCCTTCCCTGCCTCCCTCCCCCAGCTGCGGCAGGGCGCAGCCAGCCCGCACCGCTCCTCGGAAGGGTGGGATGCTGCATCGGGGCAGGTGTGGCATGGAGAGCTCTGCGCCCTGGCGGCTGCTAGAGCGAGGGTGAAACCACCAGGAAAACGTGGAGATACGAAGGAGAACTAGGAGAATAAAACTCCATAAATAAAAATATAAGGAAAAGACTGGCTTGCGAACGCTTTCACAAAAATATAAGGAATTGTCCCTGCCCGGTGAATCCCCCATGTTCGCTCCTCCTTTCCTCCCCTCCGCCCAGGGCTTTTGTGTGACCGCGGAGGGACAACAGGGGCTCCCGCCGCGCTGCCAGGTCGTCCCTGAGCCTCTCCTCCGGCGTTTCGGCCCGGCAGCGGCTGGGTGGGTGCTGGGCACAGCTACAGGTTGCAGGGTGCGGTGTATGAAGCACAAACTCAAATGCATTTTATTGCCCGATAATTTTCCTTCATGGGAATGTCCGGGAAGCGCTACTCCTCGCACCGCACGTCACACCGCACACCACAGCCCTCAGAACACCCTGGCGGCCGCGCCCTCCCTCTCCACATGCCCTGCTCCCCTTTCGCTCCATATCCATCGAAAATGCAAACCGGACTTGACCTTATCACGAGGCTCCCTACTACGCGTCTCTGACTGGGTCCTTGTCCCCAGATAAATGGGAAACAGCTTCCATTGTTCTTGCTGAAAGATGGTGCTGCTGCCTTTGAAGCCCCGGCGTAGCCGGATCGCGCCCTTTGAGCCAGATGTTCCCCCAAGACGTGCGGCCACCGCGGTCCGTTCCCAGCGNGAGCGGGCGCGGAGCACCGAGCAGGGCGCACCCGGCCCCCGCCACAGCCAGGCTGTAAAAAGAGGGCGGTGGGAAAGTGCAGGCAGCACCCTCGGTTGTGCTGTGACTACCTCAGGGATGCTTTAGAACAGGGGAAGAGCTGGAGGGGTACCAGTCCTGAAGCCCCAGCGACGTTCAGGCCAGCTCTTCAGCTGCAGGAGCGCCCGCGAGAGATCCGTT